>JAUEJK010377533.1:0-15602 GCA_032274865.1 Eryngium alpinum
TAACAAAGGTCCCAAAACATAACTAATGATAATAATTCAAACTAAGTTGTTAAGACAACTTAATACAGTAACCATAAGGGGCAAGACAGTCTTTTCCGCAGTTTCTTATTCTCTCTCCTCCCACATTATTACTCCTAATTTTATATTGTTCCTCAGACAGTTTAAATGAGATACCACCACTTTGATAGTCCCGAGGTATTAGCACGTGCGTACTGAATCTTCCTTTGGAAGCTACTATTGCCGGTAACATATTTTCATTAATCGCTTTTTCAAAGTGAATCCCGAGGAACATATGCCAAATTGTTGAGATGAAATCTGGAATGGATTCTTCGGTTCCATTTACTTCGGAAGATTTGACAACCGGTATGTGCAAAATCTTCTTCTCCAACAAGATTCTTATGAGTAATCTGTAAGTTTGTTTTCAAATTTCCAATTCTTTTAATTAATTGTTTCGTGTTGTAGGCTATAAGCGCAGGAGAAAACGAAAGTCTGGGGCATCGGTGTTTGACAAAGGTTACATATGAAGATCTCATGTATCGTTATTTGAAATATGTGGTTGTATGTAATATTCCATTTTAATTGCTTACCGTAACTGATTTTGACGCAGCTGACAAAGAAAACTTTTTTGTGACGAATCGGCAGGAGGGAGACTTCTCCTCATATGTTTCTGGTAATAAATTTTCCAGAGCATACTTTTTGGTTTGCTGAACTCTATGTTCTTCACTTAACTATACTCTATGATTGAAAGGAGAAGTAATTAGTTAAAAATTTCAGCTAACAACTACTATACTTTATTTTTCTAGGTGGAGAGGAGAATGTATTTTTACCCCCAACTGTGAGCACAAGTGAACCGTGTAATATTTCTTATGAAAGCAAGCTCACACCTCCAGAGAATATTATAAACCACCGTAAGCTGGTTATGGGTAGCCCAAATGTGACAAATGCGACAACTATACGTGCTCCTAAGAGATTGAATCCCAACTTTGTGGATGCGCAACCGTCATTGAACACGGAGTTTAGGTTATCAGATGAGACATCAGTTTCGAAAGGCAAACAAAACCATAGTTGTTTTACACGTTCACGGACTCCGTTAGCCGATTGCACAAATATTCCTCTCAGGCGTAAAGTTTCGAAGGTCCCTAAGACATTGGATTCTGACAACCTTCAAAATATTGCTACTAATCTTTTTGTGGAACCTGCTATTCAGAAGATCAATGACTTTATTGATTACGATAACATAGGTAATCACTATTTGTTTGCATACTATTTTTATCTATTATATTGTAACCCTTGATATAAAGCAAGCTATTATCCATTGCACAGATCAGTCAATGCTGCGTGGTTTTTCTGACTCAGAAATTGATACCGTGTGTGACAGTTCAGGTAATTTTTTTTGCTCCTTACATGAACTGTATACAGATCAGTTCAAAACTTCATTGACCTTTTACTTTGTAATAGATGTCGACGGTGTTTATACAGATGATGAATGTGATATTTCATCTCATGGAATTGTTGCATCTGAAAATAAAGGTATGAAACCTATGCAATTAGTATTTTAGTCACTAAGTAATTATCCAATAATAAGTAGTTAATTTTCTTATACCACTATCATCTAATTTTCAGGTTCCGTTGAACAACCAACGGAGCATCAGTTGTGGTGCAAGAAAATGATAAATGGTATTGTTTGTTATCAATTATGGTATCATCATTATTACTTCTGCTGCTATGCAAATGTGTTTAATTTGACAGCTGCAATTTAATATTTGTAGAAGTTCCTGAGGACTATCAAAGTCTTGGTGCTCCGGATTGTGTATGTGACAAATGTGGAGCGCAAATGTGGAAGCATGAGCGCTGTAATAAAGATGTTACAAAAGCAGCCCCAGAGTTTAACCTGTGCTGTTTTGGCGGTCGTATAATTCTGCCTGCTATACAGCCAACCCCGGCATATCTTCAGAATGTGTATGACGACAAACATAAAGGTCCTGCATTTAAACGATGTGTGCGTTTATATAACAGTATGTTCTCTTTCACTTCCATGGGCGGTAAGGTTGATGATTCTATAAATAAGGGTGGGGCGCCATACATATACAGACTGAACGGTCAGAACCATCATAAAATTGGGTCATTGTTACCTGAATCTGGGCAACCACCTAAGTTCTGTCAGCTGTATATATATGATACCGAGAATGAGGTACAAAATCGAATGCGTTGGATCAATGTCAAAGACACTAATAATGTCGATCCAGATATTGTTGAAGGATTGTTAAAAATGTTAGATGAATCGAATCATTTAGTTAAATGCTTTCGTATGGCCCGTGATCGATTTAAGAAAGACCAAATTGTTGAACTGAAAATAGTTCTGAAACAATCGAGATCGGAAAGTGGTCGCGAAAATCACATAGCGGAGTCAGATGAGGTCGCCGGTATCATGGTTGGCGACATGGACGAAACATGTGGTGGTAGAGATATTGTACTTGAAAGTAAAATTGACGGCCTGCAGAGAATTTCCGACATTCATCCTCTTTTGATGGCCCTCCAATATCCATTGTTATTTCCCTATGGGGAAGATGGTTTCCATGAGAAGATGTACTATATCATGCAGCCAGGAGATGACCAGAGGAAGCGTAAATTAGTTTCACAACGTAGATTTTATGCATCACGATTAATGGTAAAACTTAAGGAAGGTAATAAAATATAATCTATGTTAGTTTCAAGTAAATATACTGCACTTACAGGTGATATCACTAATTTATTCCTATATACTTACAGGTCAGACTCCAAGGATGGGTAGCCGTTTATGGCAACAGTTTGCCGTGGATGCTTTTTCAGCGATTGAGCAGTCTCGGTTATGGTATGTACGTTCTAACCAAACAACTCTTAGGAATGAGTTATATAGTCATATATGTGACTATATGAAACAAGGTGATGGTGATCTATCTAATATTGGGAGAAGCTACATATTGCCATCAAGCTTTGTTGGGTCCAGAAGATATATGCAACAGAACTTTCAAGATTCCCTTGCAGTTTGTCGTGTGATTGGTCATCCCGACCTTTTTCTCACTATGACTTGCAATCCAATGTGGGAGGAAGTTCTACATATGATGTCTTTATTACCTGCCTGTAAACCAGTTGACTGCCCTGATATCATTGCTCGTGTTTTTAAGCTTAAATTGCAGCAGCTAACCGATGATATCAAAAAGAAACATTTCTTTGGAAAATGTACAGCAGGTAATTTTAGACTGTCTTCTTTTACGCAAACTTTCATGTCCATTTCAGAAAATTTGGCCTACTTTAATATGCTTATGTTTGTTGCAGTCATGTACGTTGTTGAGTGGCAGAAGCGGGGATTGCCACATGTACATATGTTAATATGGCTGGATGCGAAGTCTAAGAAGCATCTTAACAACAATGTGGATAAATTCGTTTCAGCTGAAATACCCAATGCAGAAGAAGATCCCGCGGGATACAACGCTGTCAAATTGTATATGATTCACGGACCATGTGGATCTGAACGTATGAAATCTCCTTGCATGAGGAACAAAAAGTGTATTCGTCATTTTCCTAAAAGGTAGTTCCCACTCTCCGATCGTAAGAAAACTGTTAGCTAGACTAATAATGTACTTCAATGTATATGTACCATGGATCGACAAAATCATCTGTTTCAGGCCTCTATTTGCATACCCTGTGGTTTTGCATACTCTGTGTTGTTATACAAATTTAGATAGACTCTAATCTTAGTTTGTTCCTCGCTAATAACTTATACCAATTAATATTGTTATATAATGTGGTAGTAATAGGAAATTCCTTTGGCAGTTTCATTTTCCTATTGATGCTTAAAACAGATTGGGATTGGCTGATTAATATGTTACTTCCTATCGCTAGATTATAGTACTGATTCATTATTACCTCAATGTTTTCCCTGTTAATTAATAACAATTAACAGTTAAACTTAAATAAGGTGCCTTTAAGTAATTGAACACTGATATTTTCTGTTATTACTGACACAGGTACTGCGCTCGGACAATGTTTGATCAATCAGGATTTCCGATTTATATGCGTCGAAAGACAGGAAATATGGTTCGCGTACGCAAATCTGAACTTGATAACCAGTGGGTTGTCCCATACAACCGTGAGTTATTGATACGTTATCAGTGTCACATTAACATAGAGATATGTAATCGCGCAAGATGCTTGAAATATCTATTCAAATACTGCTTGAAGGGGAGCGATCGTGCTACTGTTGAAATCAAATCAAAGTCACAAAAAGATGGTGTCAATGTGCAGAACAACTGCGTGGATGAGATCAATCGTTTTTTTGATGGACGGTACGTCTGTGCTGCAGAGGCCTGCCATCGCATATTTGCCTTTGACATTCATCATCGTACAGTTGGAGTTGAACGTCTACCTTTTCATTTGGAGGGGAAAAAGTCAATTACGTATCACCGCGGAGAAAAAGCAAAAACAGTTGTACAGAAGCAAATGTATAGGAATAGCAAGCTTGAGGCCTTCTTCATCCTTTGTCAGCATGACTCATCTGCACGCGGTTACACATATGACGAAATACCTAGATATTATGTGTGGAATAAGACACTGACTGAATGGGTTCCTCGAAAACAGGGTTTCCATATTGGTCGGCTATCGTACACTCATCACAGTACTGGTGAAGTCTGGTATCTCAGAATGCTTCTTTCGAAAATCAAAGGGCCCAGATCATTTACAGACTTGCGTAAGGTAGATGGAATAACTTACGATTCCTATCAGGAAGCCTGTAAAGCTTTAGGCCTATTGGATGATGATAAAGAGTGGGATGCGTGTCTAGATCAATGTAAGTTGAGTGGGCTGCCTCCTCAAATTCGACACCTGTTTGTACAAATTATATGTAACAATCGTGTTGCTGACTTGAAGCAGTTGTGGTTAAGTCATTGGGAATGTATGGCAGGCGACATTTTAACTATGCAACGGAAGTTGAGGGAGCGTCCAGACCTTGCCCTTAGTGATGAAGATATCCAGTTCTTTGCTCTTGCAGGTATAAAATAACAATTCACTGCCAAGTTTTAAGCTACATTTATATTGCATGCAAATTTGCCTTTAAGTGTGCATTTTATAGGTCATTCTTTATATGGGCCTCCTTTATTACGCTTCAATTGCTCATATTCCATTCTTAGTTTGTAAATACGAAAAATATAAGATTTAAATTCTGACCCCCTTGGAGAGTAGAAATAGCAAGATATAAGTTATACTCGGTAAAGTTAAGGTGTAAGGCTATTTCAATCAAGTCACCTTAGTTAATAGAATGAAACTCCATCAGTGGTTATTGAAACTCCATCAGTTCACCTTAGTTATATTCCGTTAGTGATTAGTGGTTCTAATGGGGTTATTGAATATGTCACTTGAATTTTGTTCTTCTTCGTTTACAATATTGTGAGATTTATTCATGAATATAAACAAATCCGGATTGATACCTACATGCGTTTCTTATGCAGAGATTCACAAAATATTATCTGGAATGGGTAGATCGATCAAAGACTTCAAGCAATTACCTCAGCCACCTGATCGCTACTTGAAACATTCAATACAAAATTTAGTTGATGAAGAGACCAGCTACGACACCAAAGAAATGCAGGAACAACATAATGATCTGGTGGGGAAATTAAACAGTGAGCAACAGACAATTTATGATGAGATTCTACAATCTGTCAGGCTGCGAAATGGTGGCGTTTTCTTTGTATACGGCAGCGGTGGTTGTGGTAAAACCTTCCTCTGGAAAACACTGATTACTAAACTTAGGTGTGAAAGGAAGATTGTGTTACCTGTCGCATCGTCAGGCATTGCTGCAACACTGCTGCCGGGTGGCCGAACTGCACACAGTCGGTTTAAAATTCCAATTGTACTTGATGAGATTTCAACATGCTCTATTGCACAGAATTCAGACATTGCCGAGTTGCTTAAGAGAACGGAACTGATTATTTGGGACGAAGCCCCGATGCAACACCGCTATGCTTTTGAAGCTTTAGACAGAACCCTCCGTGATATTATGAAGTCGGTCAATCGTGCTCGAGCAGACTTAGTTTTTGGTGGTATTCCAATTGTTATGGGTGGTGATTTCCGTCAAATATTACCAGTGATCAACAAAGGCTCTCGCAGTGATATAGTTGCTTCATGTATAACACGTTCTAGAATTTGGGACTGTTGTAAATTATTTACATTGAACCATAACATGCGACTGAATCAAGGAAATACTGCTGAAGAAAATCATGCAATCAAAAAGTTTGGTCAATGGGTATTAGATATTGGAGATGGAAAATGTTTCCGGGATGTTAATCAGAAGGCTCGCTATGCTGATGAAGATTCTATAATCATTCCGGCAGAGCACTGTATCACTGGAGCAAAGGATTCCATTACTACACTTCTGCAAACAACATTTCCGGATTTATCAAAGAGATTTGATGATGTATCATACCTTAGCCAAAGAGCCATCCTAACACCAACAAATGAGACAGTATCTCATATTAATGGTGTGATACTTGATCTGATTCCTGGAGAAGTTCATACATACTTAAGCGCTGATAAAGCAGAACAAATAGGAGCGTACAATCATGACATTGATACAGAATATCCAGTTGAGCATTTGAACTCTCTGCGGTTGCCTGGAATTCCTGCACATGAGCTAAAGCTAAAACCAGGTGTTCTTGTGATGCTGATGCGCAATTTGAATCAAACATTAGGCCTTTGTAATGGCACTCGATTAATCGTGAGACGTTGTATGATGAATGCAGTAGAGTGTGAAGTTATATCTGGACCTCATATAGGTAGTAAACATTTTGTGCCCAAGATGGATCTGTCTCCATCCGATTCGCACCTACCTTTCACTTTGGTTCGCCGACAATTTCCATTACAGGTATGCTATTGTATGACTATAAATAAATCCCAAGGACAGTCATTAGAAGTTGTTGGGTTGTATCTCCCTGACAAAGTTTTCAGTCACGGCCAACTTTATGTAGCACTTAGCCGTGTAACCTCCGCTAAAGGCCTAAACATTCTTATTGACACAAAAGAAGGCGGCTGCACTAATATTACAAGTAATGTTGTGTACGCTGAGGTGTTTTACAACTTACCAAGCAGTGGGATACATTGACCAACGATAGTAAGCCTCTATTTTTGAAGAATTTTGCTAATGCAGAACAGATGTGTAATGAACCAATACTTTACTTCAATTTTGGTTCATTTCATATATGTGCAATTCAAGTATTTTGTATTGATAAGAGAACAACCAGTGTTGAACAGTTCAAAAAAGATTGTACTTCTATTTAACTTTCTTAATTCCAATTAACTTTGCTAAATGCACAAGATATGTGTACTAAAAGCATGTTTTAGTTCAAATTGTATTCATTTTATATATATTAAATTCAGTGATATGTATTTATGCTATAACAAATGTAAATAAATTTTGAACCTTTAGTCAAAAAATAGAAGAAAATTCCTAAGTGTTAATGCATTGAAGAAAGGTATCAAGCAAATGTTTCACAACACAACTTAATACACAACACAAACATAAGTGAAACTTCTACATATAGGAAACATAGAAACTGTTAAACAGAATAAACAGATTACCAATGGTGGAGGAATTAATATATATAATTTTAAAATTATTTATGTAAATTAAAATTATAATTCAAATATTAGTTTAAAAAAATATATATATTTAAAGAATTGAAATATAAAATTAAAATATAAACCAAACATATAAAACCAATCTACCGAGTTTCAGACTTATCGATATAATTGTTAAGGAATCACATTCAAATTTCTATAGGCGGGTAGTTGAAAACATTAAAGAATTTGACAAGAGGAGAAAGTGTCAACTACAACACTTTCTAAGTTATCAAAGTAAATGTCTCCCACTACAATTACTAAAATCAGTTTCAATTAATTTTATGGGATACTGTGTTCTTTCAATGAGTTCTAAAACCAGCTTCAATTATGTATGTTGATTAAAATCATAATATAAATAATAATTTCAAAAAAATATCATATCAAAATTTCAATGTAAAATATATTTTATTCATAATATAAATATAAAATGAAGTTAAAAAAAATTAAAGATTATGACTTTTCTTCGCTAATATATTTTACATTTCAGTAAAAAATTACAATGAAACTGAAGCTAATATATTTTTCTTCGCTGAAGCTATACTTTGAGCTACTGAAGCTAATATATTTTTCTTTGTTGAACCTATACTTTGGTTTACTGAAGTGTAACTAAAGATTGATAGTATTTTTTGGTTAATATGCAACTCAGTTTCAAAACAAACCTAAAGCTATAGCATATGGCCTTATATGAGTGATAGTAAACTCCAGTATTGGTTACTAATAGATGATGAATCAAAGAGTACACGATGTAACAAAGGTCCCAAAACATAACTAATGATAATAATTCAAACTAAGTTGTTAAGACAACTTAATACAGTAACCATAAACTACATATAGCAAACATAGAAAGTCTTAGACAGAATTCATAGATTAAGGTCTAATTCAATATTGATAGTCCAATATTGATACTATGGGAAATACTGTAACAAAAAATGCATTGCAGCTACACCATGTTGATGTCGACCAAATCTCTGTCATAAATATTAACTGAGAGCTTCGACTTCTCAATATGCCAAAACACAACGGTGTAGCTTGCCTCCAGATTACATCCCCTTGCAAAGTCCTTCAGCTGAACAAGCTTCTCATCAAACTCCAAATATAAGCAACTGTACATTGCTCCGGAAGCAGTTACTATGTTCATTTCAGCTTCAAACTCATTGCCATACTTCCATATATATAGATGAGGAATAGTCTGTTCAAATAACTATTCAGGCTTCTCTATTTCATACAAATATAGTAATAAATTATGACCTTTATGGCTGGATGACTTACCAGTTCTCCACTTTGAAGGAACTCCTCAGTGATAATCTTATAGAAATGACAAGGCAGTTCATGTTCTGTAACAATCATAATATGAGATGTAAAAATTAGGCGAGATGTGTAAGTCATAATAATACTATGCAACAGTACAAGAGGCGAATCAGGAGTCGAACTTACTATTTTTAACACATTTAGGGGTGCAAGCATAATCCTTATAATATACAACATCAAATCTGAAATGACTTCCAGATAAACATAATTCGACAAGATCACTACAGCCAACACCAACATCAGTAACAAACTTGAGTCCAACCTTTTGTAACAAACCAGCTATCACCCTTCTTTTCCACAATCACATTCCAATTGAGATTTCCAATAGTGAAACATAAAGGATTTCCATCTCGCCAAACTCTGCTCAGATCTTCATCAACTTCTTCTAGATGCTACAACAGTTTGCAAGTATAACGTAAAATATCATTCGTCACCAAAATCGTTAAAAATACATATATGCAGTACTGTAGATACGTACCACAAAGTCACCGTAACCTTGGTCAACCTGCTCTGGCATATATATGCATGCTTTTAGTGCATTTGAGTCACGAGTATTACGGTTGAGGATATTAATGTTCACCTTATCCTGTAGTGTACTCACTATAAGTGATAAATTAAACTCAGAATCATTATGTCGTCTATATATATTCAAAAAAGGTTGCGAAAAAATAAATAAGAATATGTTATATGACCTGTACTAAAGTCGAAGGAATTCACATCAGGAATCCTACGAAAGTCCACACTCTTTCTGAAAATATATGCAGCGTTGGTTGGATATTCAATCTCAACCGCTGCCGAATCGAAGACAGAAAGTGTAAAACAGCTTCCATTAATATATTCAAAGCACAACAAACTTAGGTTTGTGAAATTATATCTCCTCAGGCACTCTCTCATTCCGACAAAACAACGCTTAGATACAACAAAATATCCCTCGAACACATCTCCATTCCTCACCAGGAACTGAATCTTCTCAGGTACAACTTTATGAATTTTCTGAAATACACTTTCACCAAAGTATCGATAACATAAAATTACAACATCATTTATATACTTTACCAAGTAAAAATCAGACCATGAAGTAGCAGGGATGCATAAAACAAACTTCCGGAAATGGGAAGGTAGGCCTGCAGTGTTATCAAATAATTAATGGAGACTACACATACAACACTTATGTAAATGTTGAATACTACTAACCAATCTGTCGCTCCATGATGTCTTTAACCAAAGAGGGTGCTATGAACAGAGGGAAATCGGAAACAAAAATTATACAACCAATTGTCGAATATTAACAATTGTGTGTGTTTGGTAAGAAGGGAATAAAACATACCAGCAAATTTGTAAACAGATACTTGGCAATGAGATACCCAAAACAGATTCAATCGCAATAGAAGAAAAAGTAGAAGAAAACCCTAAAGTGAGAAAGAAATGCTTATTTATAAATACTCTTTTATAAATATAAAATGTGTATAAAGTGTGCTTATTTATTTGCTATAAATTAAGATTTTATATTATGAGAAGGTTACTACACTCTAATATAATCTAATTTATAAAATAATATTTATTATTTTATTAATAATATTACACTTTCTAAATTTAGGACATTAAATAGTTACTAAATTAATAATGTTATTGAAAAATTAGTTACTCTAATTGAGTTTATATATTTGAACTGAAAAAGGATTAAGGGCCTCTTTATTTTTCCTTATAAGTAATTTATATGAATAGTTGAACTTATAAATTATTTTAAGTTACTTATGACTTAAATTTATTTATAACTTCATTTTTTCAAAGTATAAGTTTCTATCAAACAACTTTTAAGTTGATCAACCTTATATTTTTAAATCAAATTATTAACTTTAAATTATAAATAATTTATTTTAACATACCCCAACTGGACCCTAAATAACTTACATAAAAAATATTTTCAACAATAGATTGAAATTTAAGTACAAAATAAATTACTTGAACACACGATTACTTTTCATACACATCTTCCACTTTAAACAACAAAGAAGAACAAAAACGTAACCAAAATATTTATAAAAATGTGAAAAGCCCTGCGAAGCGGGCATCAATACTAGTATTATATAATATCTGACATTTTGTACAAATTTATTTATTGAGAGTTAACGTACCAATATGTATATAGCCATAGTTGTGTTAAACTTATGAGTTAATTTATAAAAAAGAAAACAGGTATCTTTCATATTATTTTGCTCTTTTTTCTCCTATAAATCACCTTTAAATTCACACGAACATCAAAAGACCGTAGCATACAAAATTACAAATTGTAACAAGTCGTGAAGACTCTTTCCATGTTATAGAGTTGACAACCTCCGCATCAATTATTTGGTATGTTAAATTTATGGTTGTCAACGGTCTTTACATCCAATCTTATGTATTTACATTATTTTATTGTTACACTTGAAACTCTATAAATACCACACACTTGGCACAACAATAATCACTCGATCCAATATCAAATAGTACCAATAACCATTTGAAGTTTTACTAACCAAATATGAAGATTAGCCATCTTATCTGTGTTCTTCTTTTGTTATTTACATGTTCATCAGCTGTTGAAAATCCTCCTACAAACTTCATTAATTGCCTCTACCGTTACTCAAATGACATCTCCAAAGTTGTATACACTAAAACAAATTCCTCCTTCACTCCAATCTTGCTTTCTTCCATTAACAACCTGCGATTCGCCAAGCCCGAGACGCCTAAACCTCTGGTCATTGTTACACCAGTGAGCGAATCGCAGATTCAAACTGTGATTTATTGCTCCAAGAAACATGACATGGAAATGAGGATCCGAAGTGGCGGTCATAATTTTGAGGGTGCTTCTTATGTTGCACCCGTCCCATTCGTCATTCTTGATCTTGTTAATTTCAAGTCGTTTAGTGCTGACGTTGAAAGCAAAACTGCATGGATTGATTCGGGTTTAACGAATGGTGAGCTTTATTATAATATTGGAAAAGCAACTGATAGCCTTGGATTTCCATCTGGTTTATGGGCTAATGTGGGAGTTGGAGGAATAATTAGTGGAGGTGGTTATGGTATGATGAGACGAAAATACGGTCTTGCTGCTGATAATGTGCTCGATGCTCGTCTCATTGATGCATATGGAAGAATTCTCGACAGAAAATCGATGGGAGAAGATCTCTTTTGGGCTATTAGAGGAGGAGGTGGTGGTAGTTTTGGAGTTGTTATTTCTTGGAAAGTGAGATTAGTTCCTGTTCCAAAAATTGTGACTGTTTTCAGAGTCACCAGAAGTTTGGAACAAAATATGACAGCCATTTTCCACAAATTCCAATCTGTTGCGCCAAAGTTTCCCAAAGAACTTGACATCAGGAGTAATGGACAGATGGTTCTAAGCGATGCAAGTCCTCGGGCAGATAAGAAAACAATGACCATGATATTTGAATCGTTGTACTTAGGCCGAAAAGACAAAATGTTTTCTGCAGTGCAAGAACATTTCCCTGAGCTAGGTTTGGTTAAAGAAGATTGTTTTGAAGCAAGCTGGATTCAGGCAATGGTGTACTTCTCAAATTTCCAACTAAACGCCCCTCCAGAAATTCTGCTAAATAAAACAATTCTACCTCGGCCAGCTTTCAAAGGAAGATCAGATTACACTCGAGAACCTATATCTGTACAAGGCCTAGAAGGAATGTGGGAAATTATGTTCAAACTTCCACCACTAGAAGCATTTATGCAATTTACACCTTACGGAGGAAGGATGGATGAAATCTCGGAATCTGCATTACCATTCCCATACAGAGCTGGAACATTGTACAAGTTTAACATGTTTGTACAAACTCAAGTAGATGAAGCTGAGCGTATGGAATGGATTCGAGGTTTAGCAAGATATCTGACTCCTCATGTTACTAAAAATCCGAGAAGTGCATATGTTAATTATATGAATTTTTGGATGGGGACTAACAACCTCAATGGACCTACGAGCTATGAACAAGCAAGTAGATGGGGAAAACGCTACTTCAAAAATAATTTCGACAGGTTGGTTAGAATTAAGTCTGTTGTGGATCCCCAGAATTTCTTTAGATTTGAGCAAAGTATTCCTCCTATTTCTATGTAAATTTCTTCAAACAAATTGGTTAGTTAGCCATAAGCTTACAATGTATAAAATAACCATCATTGGTTGGTGAAATTATCTTGTCAATGAAATGCATGTTCAACTGTTACTTCATTAGACTTGTAAGCAAACTCAGCTTTGTATAAATGAGTTGAACTTTAATACAAACTTCTGACTCAGTTATATCTTCGCAACAAATTGTATACTTGGTCCAAGCAAAGTTTACTTTGTATAAAATAAAATCATTGGTCGATATATTCTCTTATTGTTAAGAAAATGTATTACTCATATGTTGAGCTGGTTTAATGTTTTAGTTTGACGTGGCTAGATAACCAAAAAGTTGGACAACACTCCATTCCAATGATATTCAGTTAAAATATAATGTTTGGTTTATATTCTTCAAAATTTATAGAAAAGTCAAGTTTATTTTGAAATGAATTTGCAAATACATATTAAAACAAATCTTACATCAATGTATTTGATTATTGACAAATAGTAACCAGATCAGGAGCATCAATAAAATGGAGGAATACTTTGCTCATGCCTGAAGAAGTTATCAGGATCAACAATAGACTTAACTCTAACCAATCTGTCAAAATTATTCCTGAAATATTTTTTACCCCATATACTTGCTTGCTTGTAGCTAGTAACACCCTGCGGATTGTTCATTCCCAAATCCAGATCATTATAATTTAGATATGCGCCTCTTGGGGACTGTGTAACATACGGCGTCAAGTAACTGTATAAGCCTCTGATCCAGTTCATCGCACTTTCTGTGTCCCTGTCCGTCAGCACCCTCATGTACACCATGTACAATGTTCCAGCTCTATAAGGAAATGGAATTGCAGATTCTGAAATTTCAGACATTTTTCCACCGTAAGCCGTGAATATAAAGTTTGTCTTTCCTGGCTCAGTTTTGAGTAGGATTTTCCATATCCCTTCAAGGCCTTGTCTTGGAATTGGTTTTTCAACAAAATCTGATTTTCCCTTGAAGTTAATTCTAAAGGCAGTTCTGTTTAACAAAACAGAAGGCGAGTCATTAGGTGAAAAAACTGAGAACATAAGTGATGCTTGCATGTAAGTAACTTCGACACAATTCTCTGCTGCTAAACCTAACTCCGGGAACCTCTTGTTCATCATTGAAATTAATGCATCTGTTTTTCCAAGAAACAATCCGATAAATTTTAGTACTATAGTTTTTTCATCTTGCTTATTACTCGAGTCAGTAGCTAATGTCGTTTTACTAGCTTCATTAGGCTTGTTTTTCCATATAGTGTTTGCAACGACTTGGAATTGAATGTCTTTAGTAAGTTTTGGGGCGACAGTTTGCCAACGGTGAAGTATCTCAGTTCCGTTTTGCTCTAAAGTTCTGTCCAGCTGAATGACAGTCACAATTTTCGGAACAGGAACAAGCTTTAACTTCCAAGACAGAATAACACCAAAGCTAGAACCACCGCCTCCTCTAATCGCCCAAAACAAATCTTCTCCCATCGATTTTCTATCAAGAATTCTTCCATTAGCGTCCATCAAACGCGCATCAAGAACATTGTCAGCAGAAAGGCCATACTTTCGTCTCAACGGACCATATCCTCCACCACTTATGATTCCACCAACACCAACTGTCGACCAAACACCAGCTGGAAATGCAAGCGTGCCGCTCTTCTGATAAATACTATAAAACAATTCGCCTAGCGTTGCACCCGTTTGAACCCATGCAGTTGCACTAATAGGATCAACATCAATGGCACGAAGATTGATCATATCGAGTAACACAAAAGGAACATTTGATACATAGGAGATTCCTTCGAAATCATGTCCTCCACTTCGAATCCTCATTTGAATTCCATATTTCTTGGCACAATATATGACAGTTTGAATCTGGGATTCATCCACTGGTTTGACTATAACTAATGGTTTAGGAGTAGAAGGCGTGTCGAATCTGAGGTTGTTTATGGAGGATTGTAAGACAGATGTAAAAGAAGAGTTCTTCCGAGTATAAATAACTTGGGAAATCGAAGTTGAGTTGTGCGAAAAACGAGCTAGACATTGAAGAAAAGGTTGGGAATTATCTGCAAATGAAATGGTTAAGAAAGAAAGAAGAAAAGTAAATGACAAGAAAAGTTTCTTCATTTAATTAGGTTAAATTTTGAAATGGATCATCAAAGTCAGTGTGGTAGCTATATTTATAAAGAAATTAAGGCTTTGAAGAGAGCATGCAGAAGTTAATTATTACCTGTAAATAATATATATGCATATGTACAGTTATTCAACACGCAAGACCAATGACAAAGATGTTAAAATTATCACAGTAGTATCGAAAGGGATCGAGTACTACTGGCATAGACATAAATTTATTTCTGAAACTGAAAAAATTCAATAAAATCAACCAAAAAATTTATTAGATTCTTGTGTAATTAGTTTTCAACTAAAGGCAATTATATTATCGTAAACCAAACCAGCTGACATGGATTCAATGAATTACTAAAGAATGTTGAATGTGTTTCTCCACTTTGATTTGATCAATGCTACGTTTGCATTTTGATTT
>JAUEJK010378626.1:0-15601 GCA_032274865.1 Eryngium alpinum
GTAGCCACCCATCAGCACAGCGCAACATTCTTAGAATTGTAATTCCCGGAGTTTGAACGGTCGGATCGTTCTGAATTTTGGATAGTAGCTTCACAGCAGACTAATCTAAATTATGAACGGTGGAGATCGGATTTGAAGGCCGGGAACTGTGTGTTTTTGGGTTCGGGATATGGCAGTCTGTTTTGAGAAGAGTGTTTCTAAGGGTACTTGGAGAAGGAAACCTTGATAGACCGGAGGCCACACTTCGTTCAAGGGAGTAAAGGAATACATTACAAAGCCCTATAAATCCAAGGACCCAACATCTAAAACTTGACAGGACTGAAGAAGGTAAGATTCAGCAATTTATGTTAATTATAGTTCTATATATTTTATTTTTATGTTTATGTTATAAAATTATATAATACATACATATATATATATATATATATATATTATTTTTTGCAGAGAAAAATTAAATGAAAGATGTTTTCTTTGTGTCAAACAAAGTTGAAACTTATAAAAGAGATAGCATTATAAGAATTTTTTTAACCTGCTTCATAATGATATTTTCTGTCATTTGAGATCTTATTAGAAACATCTGATAAGAGTGTGAACATTTTTGTAGCATGTAGGTGACACATTCCATAAGAAAAATAAGGATAAAATGATTCAAATATTACAATAAGAACACCGGATGGCAGAACGTGGAATTCAGTGTATGATAAAGTTTGTGAAAGAATAACAAGCATAAATGATTTTGTTCAAGCTAATACTATTATTTGGAGATGTCCTATAATTGTGAGATATGTTGGTGAACAACTTTTCAGTTGTAGTATATTTGCATCAACTGGAGTTGAGCTTAAACATGATTCAGAATGTTTGATATTAAGCAAAGATGGAAAGCCATGTTGTTCACTTTCAAATAGTAAATGTGGTGAAAGTGATTTGCTGAAAGATGACTTCTACAATAGGAATAGAGCAATAACACATTATTTTGTTAATGCTTTCACATATCAGTGTCTTCCAATTGAGTTTGATGTTGATTATCATTACTTTGAAGAACATTCTAACTCTGTGGTATGTTTCATTCTATTACTTATTTAAAAATATATATATATTATCATTAATTTTAAAAAGTAATGAAAATGTTTGCATATGTTTTACATTACTAATCAATTATAATGTTCTAAAGATGGTGGATAAGAAGTTTGAACAATGTTGTTCTGGTTGGAAAGATGGCGATTAACTTATAATATTTTACGGGAAGAAATCAGTGTCAATGACATTTGAAAGGAGAAATGATAGGCAATTTTTTTTACATGCATGAAAAGATTTTGAGAGGGTAGCACAAAATAATGTTGGTGATAGATGCATATTCCAGCCTTATCACAATTCTTTATATGTGAAGGCATGTGTGCTTGCTATAACAGATTTGCATAAGGTGAAATCTGTATTAGATAAGCCATATTCTTTTATCTGATTACATAAGTTTAATATATTTGTCTTTAATTTATACATAAAGTACTGTTTGATTGGATATTAAAACAGTTTCTAATTTGGACTGTAATATATTTTTTATTTTTAATTTTTACATTAATGACTGTAATATATTTTTTATTTTCAATTTTTACATTATTAATTAATAATAAATTAAGTATATAGATTTGAAGAAACTGATATTGATGTCGTGAGGTTCTACAAAGTGGTAAATCAATATACATTGGACACTGGTGAAATAGTAAGTTCACGTTTTTAAATTATATATCTAAATATACTGTTGGACTTCAATGTTAAAACTTAAGGTCTGTAAAATTCTTTGTGCAGTCTCTTCCTCTATTGTTTTTTATCAAATTGGAAATGAAATACCGTCAACTTTGACAACTGATGTCAACCAATCCTGTGTGTTTAATCTTGATTATTCTGTTTCAAATAAAAAAATGACAGGGTTTCAAACAATTCTTAGTGTGTATGATATTAAAGTTGGAAACATTTTGGTTTTTGAGTACAAATATAGTGCACACTTGAGTGTAGCAATGTTTGATGTAAATAAAAAAGTGTAGAAATTTGGAAAAAATTTGTTCAGCAAAAATTATTAAATCTGAACCAAATGATGAAGCCATGATTATTAGCAAGCAGTTGATGAGAATCGAGTGTCCATGATGTTCGAAAACAATGAACAGGTTAATCAGTCTACTGAGACAAACAATGTTCCACGTACAATGAGAGGTGCATAAACTTTACCTATGTTTTGAAATATATAGTTCAAAATGTTGATAAAATGTAACTTATTTTAGTGTATCTATGTTTCAGAATAAATTTTTACTGCAGTTGTAAAAGCTTACAATATAGATGGTAAGAATCGAGGACTGGTATGTTTACTACTCTTATAATATAGATAAACTTGTTTGCCTTAATTTTTTAGTCAGTGGACTTCATTATTGATGATTCTAATTGTAATATATTGATTGAGAACTATGTGAAACATACTTAAAGTGGAAGAAAAGTTGCAGTGGAAAGATTCATTATGAAAAAAAAAGAAATTGATATGATCATAACACGTAAGGGAAAGATAGCAAGAATTTGTGGTGGATGGCGTGAATTTCGCAATGCAGCTAAACCAAATCTAGGAGATGTGTTTGAGTACAAATTATTATCTGAAAATGATAAAATATTTGAAATGTTTGTGAGAAGAACGTAGGGATTGTACATTTGATGTTTGATTGTTGAAGTTTGGTTCAGATATTTCATTTGTTGTTTGCTTGATGAATTTTGTTTTCGATGTTCAAGTGGTTAACTATGTTGAAACTGAATGTTGAGTTAAATCAGAAATCCTGCATATTTTATGGATTTATTTATGTATTCATACGCAATCAAATTGTTTAAATAGTATAATTTTTCACTTTGCTTTTAAGAACATTTGTAATTCATGTATTAAAAGTATTAAGTCAAAATAATATAAAATAAATATGTTCAAAATTATGAAAAGATAAAATAATGTTCCAAAAAATAATATAAAATTAATAATGTGCAATTTTTTTCTTAAAAAGATGATTCGTCTTTCACATAGAATTTTAAAATCAAAATTATAAAAATATTTTTTAAAAGTTGTTTAAAATTTTAAAAATATAAATTATAAATTTAGCATCAATATTTAAATATTAGAGAAATGGTATTTCTATATAGATAATAAATTATACATACATTTATAAATATATTTTAATATAACAAATTATGTAAAGATTATCATAATTATTTCATCAAGGTAAAACAGACTAGGTAATAAAATTAAATAAATTAATAAAATATAGAATAAAAAATCAAGTTTACAATTTTACAAATCATAAAAAATTTCACGATACACAATATTTTTTGTAATGCTTGTAGTTCCTCTTTCAGGAGACTCAATGTACATAATAAGACCAGAAGGAGACGTCACTCGGCTAACTGCAACATATAGTTTACCATGGCAAAACATGGATTTTGGCAAATATAATCCAACCCGATCTAGAGATTGACCTTGCGCTTTGTTAACAGTCATAACAAAATATAACTGAACTAGATATTGCAGACATATTTAATCAAATGGTAAGTTTGTATCAGTGGGACAAATTTTCATCGTAGGAATCACATGAACGCCAGTAATAATTTCACAAACAATACTATTTTTCTGATATTTTCTAACAACCATTCGTGTACCATTGCAAAGTCCAAAGGATTGGTTAATATTACGAAGAAGCATAATAACATCATTTTTCTTGAGTTGTAGTTCATGAGATGGCATACCTGGTAACTTGATAGAGTTAAGTATCTCCACCGGATAACTTGCAGATAAATCAATGTCCAAACCAACTGGACATCTTATAGTATCAACATTTCTATATATATGAACATCACCAGGTAATTTATTCAAAATAAGTCAGTTCAGATGGTCAACAACTTTATTCCTTGGAGTTAGAATAGCTCTTTGACGAAGGTAGTCATGATCCGTATACATTGAGATTAGATTAGGGAAAACATTATTAATAAGAAGATCGATATCAACAGATTTGGTGAGTATACAGAACTCCTCGGGGATACGAATTTTCTCTGAATCATCACTGCCATCATTACCATCACCAATATCAAGTACCCATTGAACAAATTTCTTCAGTTCCTCTTGGTTAAGACCCTCATGACGATAGGTAAGCCTCATGTTCTCAGATAGTGTAAACAATTGACATCATGTCCATAATGGAGAACATATCACACATGCACTAACAATGTCAGACCGGGAACCTCCAGCTATAACAGGTAAAATTTGTCTAAAAATCACCCCTAATAACATTGTAATCCCTCCAAATGGTTTGTCAATGGTATCTTTATGAACTGTTTTCATAATATCACGTAATGAACGATCTAAACATTCAAGAGCTAACATGTTTTGCATTGGATCTTCATCCCATACTATCAATGATGTCTGCTTCAATAGTTCAGCAATATTGGAATTCTGCTCGATAGCACAAGTTGATGTGTCATCCAATTTTAATGAAATTTTAAATCTTGAATGAGCAGTACGACCACGTTGAAGTAATGTAGTAGCTTTTCATTAAGAAGCAACATGAAGAACTATTTTACCATCAGATCGTAACCGAGCAATTATTGTTTTCCAGAGGAATATTTTCCCACAGCCACCACTTCCGTAAACAAAAAAGAAGCCTCCATTCTTCTGATAAACAGACTAAAAAATTGACTCATATATCTGTTTTTGCTAAGTGTTAAGCTTGGAAAATAACTGTTCATGTTCAATCTGCATCTTTGATTTGTCATATGATTGTTCTTCAAATAACAATCTATTTTTGCAACTATCAAGATAAACATCGGACAACTTTGGCATGGAAGGAAAAGTTTGCAAGGATTTTCCAATTGAGTTTAAAAATTTTTAAACATCTGAAAATAAAACATATAAATTAAATATTAAAAATCAAAATGAATATAAATTAAATTATTAAAACAACATTAAGTATTTTTTAATAACATTTCCTTCAAAATATGTTATCAGATGTATATAAAAGAAAAAAATATACCTGTAAGTGTGCACTGCTCTAAACTGTTATCAAGTAAAGGCACTCCTTCACGTATTGATTCTTTGTATCGATGATATGAGATATCATCAGACATGCTCTTCCAATAACAATTTCACAATTTACGCACATCTGCTACTTTGCAATTTACAATAATGTGAACAAACAATAACCAAAGCTGCAATATGGAAGCGGTTGATTCATTTTCCTTAAAGACATCATGTCATTCATTGTCATCATTTAATAATCCAAGTGCAACACATGTCTCCTGATATGAGTTATAAATCTTGTCATCAACAGTACACAAATCTTCATAACATGTAGGACTATGCACACGTGCCAATAACATCCGGAGATACCAGAGTTCACCAGAACTATAATGGACAGTATTTAAACGACCATATTTAACACCTCTTTGTCTTGGCTGCCATATACAATTACTTTTATTCCAAATAAAAAATTGAGGAATTTCTGCATAGTATACTTTCTAGCATCACCATTTTTCTGGCACAGTTGGAAAAATGCTTCTAATTTACTGTTGTTAGCAGCAACTTTTTTCATAAGATTTTGTAAATTTTTACTTCGATCAAATGTGACGAATCTCATTCGGTAAATGGAAAGGTAATCGCTCAACTGAAATAGAGCGGTGATGAACAGGAAAACCAAAAATACGATGTGCAGCCGAGGCTGCACATACATATCTGTAAAAGACATGTATAAAAAATTATTTCATTAAATTAATTAACACAGAAAAAATTGAATATAAAATTAAAAAATATGTATAACAGAGCAGTATTTATAGGTTATCTACCTACCATCCAAATATATTTTGATCTCATCCCGAACCTCTGGTCCTTTCAAACAGTATTTGAACAAATATTTCATACATCTACCATAGTTGCAAACTTCAAGATTTATATGACATTGATACGCACCAATAAATTTCTATTATAGGGGATAACTCATCTATTATCAAGCGTATGTTTAACTTTACGCCTTTTGTAAACTGGGAATCCAAATTGATCAAACATGGTCTGAGAATAATACCTAGAAAATAGGGTTAGATGATAATTAGTTAAACATTTAATGTAATGTAAAATTTAAAAAAATCATAGCATTAAAATTGCATGAACTTACCCTTTTGGAAATTTTTTAATACATTTCTTATCTTTTATGCAAGGAGAGGAATCATATTGAGCACCATATAGACCATGTATCATGATGTTTTTCACAGCTGCATAGCCAAATGCATCCTTTTGTTCACCAGAAATCTCAGTGCACACAAATTTATCAATATTCCTTCTTAATTTTGCTAGTGAATTTTCATCCAATCATATAAGCATGTGTGCATATGGTAGACCACGTTTTTGATATTCTATAACATATAGAACTGCATGATTAGAAATTTATATATCAATATAAACATGTTTTATAACATTGAAAAAAATATTTATTTAAAAACCTGACATACCATTTGTACATTTTCCAAAGTATCTCTTTGTCATGATGTCATTGTACAATTGATGAAGCTTTAGTTTAAAAACTCTGACAATAATGTCTGGACAATTTTCTGGAGTAGTAGTTGGTAACAATGACATCATCTTCAAAATTTCATCCCAATACGGATTACATGTCATGGTTAGAAATAAATCTGGATATCCAATATGCCCAGAAATAGCAAGTGAATCAAGAAAAGTTTGATACATATATACTGGTGAACCAACAAATGTAGCAGGTAAAATATATCCTTGTCCAACAGTATCAGGAGCAACAGTGTTAGATTGCCTTAAAATATCACATAAATTATTGTACAATTCACTACGAAGTTGCCTTTGGTTACATCGTAACCACCACAACCTGGATTGTTCAATAGCTGAGAAAGAATCAACAACTAATTGCTGATACAAACGTCCACCAAGATGCATAGTGAAAGCTAAGAAAATATAATGAGAAAAAATATTAAATTAATTATAAACAGATGAACATATTATCATTATTGGAAATATTTACAAACGTTTTTTTGTAACATCAAAATTAAAATATAATGTAAATTTGTACCTTCATCGACTCTAACTTGAAATCTGTAGGAATAATATTCTTTTTGAGTGAGAGTTTTCCTCTTTTTAGATTCACCATATTCATCTACATCTTCATCTCCATCTTCATCTACATCATCATCTTTAATATTCTGGTAATATATTTCCTTATAGAATCCATCATCACCATATGAAAAAAACGATGGATACTGGAGAGACATCATCAAAAGATGAAGATTACTAATTCTATTTAAATAGCCTGATTTACTCTCGACAACAATATCCCTCTTTCCACAAGTGTCTTCATTATCACCAACCATAATGGCTGTAACTTCACTTGATGGCATTAAGTGATTTTGTCGTCCACTTTCTGAGCGAGAAACTTCCATAAGAATTTTCAAATCAACTATATTATCATCTTTGAATCGATCTCTAGCTATGCGAAATAGTTTAACCAAATGATTATTGTTGTCCAATATTTTTAGCAACCCTTCTAGAATTTCAGGATCAATTGCATTTTCATCATAAACATTTATGGAACGAATACGGTTATTAATCTCATTCTCTGTATCATAAATATAAAGCTGGTAAAATTTAGTTGATTCACCAGATTTGGGCAACAGACTCCCAAATCTATGGTGGTTAACACCATTCAATCTAAAGACATACGGAACTCGACCATGATTTATCTTGTGATCAATATTTCCACCAATAGAAGTGAAAGATAATTGTACATTCTGATACACTTTCTCAAATGTGGCCCTTTAACCTTGTCATTATGCAAATCCAACAAGTACTGAGCTGTTGGTGCAGGTGGATCGAGTTTTATTTTCCCCTTCCTGCAGCATATTGAAAATACATGTTTCTCTTTACGACACTGTTTGTTAACACGTTCTTCTGTTCATAATTCAGCATGACAGTTATCACACTCTTCTTTTGGAAAACCAAGAGTCCTATACTCAGGGCACATAGAAGTTTCAACATTTGAAAGATGTGAATTATGTTCAGTAGTAGATGAAGAATGTATAGTAGAAGTTTCATCTTCATCATCACTTGAAATATTGTCAAACTCCTTGTCTGTACCAATATCATCTGAAAAATTGTTATGCTCAAAATCTGCATAAGGATCAACTTCAGGTTCCCAATCATCATTTGGAAAAGTGTCGAGATTAGACAATTGCGCAGGTTGATCTACACAGTTGAATGAATAATTAAAACAAATCTTACATAATAAATTGAATATCTTTTTCACAACATATATAGTACTAATATATAATTTCAAAGTTATCATTGTCAGTCGATAGATTTTGGTTGCGTGAATAAGAAGATGATCCTGCTATGTTGTTATCATTTTCAACAGCTAACAAAAAAGCTACAGAAAAGATATAAAATAGCTAAGAGAAGTTGATAAAATAGCAGGAAGACTGGTACGTATAACAGGTCTACATCAAAATACCTGAAACAGGGGTATAGGTAGATTTGAAGCTGCTATCAAGGTTTCTAGGAAAAATTTGACCTATAAAATACATTTATAAAAAATATCATAAATAACAGATTATGTAAACATATAATACAAATATCAAAATCTATTAATCAAAGTACTCATGTATATACCATGAGAAGAAATAAAAATTTCTGTAATTCTATGACTGTTGGAAGGCCGACCACGTTTTCTCATACCTGCAATGCATATTATGGTATTATATTAAAAACAATACCATAAATAAAATTTTAAAATAAAAACATGACTTTGGGCATTACTCATACCAACAGCACCATCAGAATTAGAAGAAGGCTTTGGAGGTCGGCCTCTTCTCTTACATGTATTGTTGGCAACATCATTCAAAAGTGATTTTTTTCAATGGACCAGAAGTAGAGATATTTTCCTTATGTGACAGTGGAGTAGAGGACTGATTCAAAATATTATTAACAAAACCTTCTTGAGTTCCTTAAATAGAAAAACATAATAATATGCATTTTATAAGTAAGTAAATAGTTAAAAGTAACTATCAAAAGAAAAATAAAGAAGAAAAATACCATTTGACTGTGGGCTATAAGTTGGCATAACTATAAATAGAAAGCAAAAACATAAATATACTAAGGTAGTACCTGATACATTGGATGAAACAACGGATGAAACAGGGGTATACGGTTGTAAAATATTATAATTTTCGGCTATATTTTGGTTATTAGGTCCAACACGTGTACCATTATCACCCTCTATGTACACAGTTATCACAATAAACAATCAAAGACAAAATGTGAATAGCGTAACTAAACAATAAATTTAATTTCAATAACAACATTATATTCTATCTGTACCATAAATATTTTGAACATCACTGGAGTCAAGAATACCAGCAGCTGCAGAATGTTCATGTTTTGGAGGCCTACCTCTTCTTTTCGGTGCATTGCCTATATCAACGAAAAAAGTTACCAATCAGTATATGTTTAGAAAATATGATGTTCAACTGTAAATAAAGAACACAATGAATATAATGATATAGTACTTGAAAATCGATGAAAGAGATGTATACTGTTGCAAAATATTAAAATTTGGGGATATATTTTTCATTATTAGGTCGAACACGTTTACCATTATCAGGATCTTTGTACACAAATATCATTGTCAACAATGAAACAAAAAACGTTAATAGCCTAACTAAAAAAAAAACTTAATCACAATAATATTACATTCAATTTATACATTACTGAGAACAACAATACCACAAACTATAGCCTGCAAATCTTGGAGGTCTTCCTCTTTTTTTCGGTGCATTATTTTGTACATTGGTCAAATTGGTTAATGGAGAATGGCAGAACAATTAAAGGTTGCATAGTAACAGAATTTCCTGATATGCTACCGTGAGCTCTCTCAGAATAACTACTTGACGTTCCATGTGAGACCATAAGTGTTTGACGTTACCGCACGCCGGAAGAAGGAACTGCAGGAGGACGCAAAAATTAACAAAATACAGAAGAAGGAACTGCAAAGGAGGCAAACATGAAAACAAATACAGAAATTGTGTGAAGTTTAGAACCATAAAAATCTATAAGATTAATACCGGAATTGTTATGCACTGAAGAATTCATAAAACAGATGGTTTAATGGAGCAAAACACAAATGAAGGTGTAGAAGCATAAGAAAGAATAAAAGATAAATAAAATAGAGAATAAATGCGGTAGACAGTTGGAATTCCATTGAAACACTATTCAAATTTAAAAAGGGGCAAACTCAGTGGGATATGAAATTAGGTTAAAAATTTGTAGCCTCGTAATCAGATTTTGAAAAGATAAGATTGCCATTTTTTCAGCTTCATTAAATTACCGTATTACCCTTTTCCAGGAATTATTGAAAGACCATTTTACCCTTTTGATCTTCCAACAATTATTATTTAGATAGATAAGAGAAAAATTGCCCTAAGTACTTAAGGGAGTTACTTAAGTACCTAGTATAAAAAAAATGGACCCTCTAAATTTGTATAATTTAAGAAAATTAATAAATTTTTTATGTATTATGAAATAATGATATATTATATTTTTAACGTACTTAGGAATATCAACCTCCTTATATAATGAGTTCAAATGAAAACTTCTCTTATAGTGAAAACTAAAAATCACATAAAATATGATAGATTTTTGATAAATACAAAAGAATTTGTACTAAAGCACAACATCACATAGACACTAAAGCATATCAGAAATTTGTACTAAAACACAATGTCACATAATACACTAAAGCACACTAAAGCACAACAACATGATTATATTAAAGCACATCAAAAAAGTATAAAAGCTTAAAAGTTGTTTCTATACCTATGAATGGAAAAGTGAACCTCGTAGGGTAAATGACAAACAATAAGAACTCAATGAACATAACATGAAGTGATTCAATAATCTTTTTTGTAAAAAAAATTATCTTATTGTGTATAACACCCCTCTATTTTATATATTTTTATGTACTTTTATCCTCTTCGAGCTTTGACTTTTAGCAGCTTTACATAATAAAATATATTATTTTTTAATTTGTTTTTAAATAAAAATATTAATAGTATTGGTTTGAATTTTCAGTTAAAACATATTAATAATTATATATGTTATAAGATAAGAGAAGAAACAAGTAATTTGGTGGAAATTAATTATCTTCACATATCGTTTATATCATGATAAGAAATATATATAAAAAAGTATATAAAGAGGAAAAGAACAATATAAAGAAACTCATTATTAAAATAACTCTAAGTGTATAAGATAATGAATATGGACATCCAATAATATGACATAACACTCTCCCTTCATGGTTAAGGGAAATAGAGTGCAACGCGCATTAACTCCCCTCACGAGGACTTCACTTAAATTCTTGAGTCATCGCAATTCAATTTTGTGAATTATTTTTCGAATGTAGTAGTTGGAAGAATTTATTAAATCAATCTGCTAAATTATCACATGAACGTATCTATTAAACATCTATATCTCCATTCTTTTGAAGTTCATGAGTGAAGAAAAACTTTGGTGAGATATATTTAGTTCTGTCACCCTTGATGTATCCTTCTTTAAGCTGTGTGATGCATGCAACATTATCTTCATACAAAACCGTTGAAGCCTCTTTTTCGAAAGATAGACCAATGTGTTCTCGTATATGTTGAATCATTGACTTTATCCATACACATTCATGGCTAGACTTATGAATTACCAAAATCTCACCATGATTAGTGAACTAACTACAGGAGTTTGTTTCATCGAACGCCAAAAAATAATAGTTCTATCATATGTGAATATATATCCACTTTGTGATCTAGCATTATGAGGATCGAATAAATAACCTGCATCTGTAAAACCAACTATGCCTTCATTGGGCATGTTAGTAAAAAACAAATATTTATTGTACCTTAGAGGGAACCAATAACATGTTTAATCCCATTCCAATGCCTTTTAGTAGGACATGAGCTAAATATTGCTAGTAAATTAACAGCAAATGAAATATCGGGTCGTGACTAGCAAGATACATTAATGCACCTATTACACTGAAATATGGTACTTCAGGACCAAGTATTTCTTCATCATTTTCTCGAGGACAAAATGGGTCACATTAAGAGACCATACAACCATTAGGAGCTCAATGGATGTGCTCTATCTATATAGAATCTTTTCAAAATCTTTTCTGTGTATATTGTTTGATACACAAGGATTTCATTTTTTAGGTGTTCATCAATTTGTAGACCTATACAAAATTTTATGTTTCCAAGATCTTTCATTTTAAATTCTATTTTCAAATAATTAATTGTTAACACAATCTCTTTTGAAGTATCAATGATATTTAAATCATCAATATACAGAGCAATAATAACAAGTCCTTATCCAAATTTCTTAATAAAAATACATGGGCAAATTAGATCTTTGGCTTTTATGGCATCTTTTCCTCAGTACCTTTCTTTTCCTTTTTCTTCCCTTTAGCAACAGAATCTACCTTCTCCCCCTTTTTGGCATCATCATCAGCAGTGCCAGATTTAGAAGAATTTTGGAGGAGAGAAAGGATATAGCTGACATTAGAGGATATTTTGAGTTGTTCAGGTTCTAGAGATTCCATTCTTTCAGACAGTGCATCTGCAACTTGAGCACTTCTTTCAGCAGTCTTCTTCATGTTCTTAATAGCTTTCTTATCTAAGACGGTTTCCACATAATCTTAAGCTCAGAAAAAGACTTCTTGATTAAATCCTCAGATATATGTTGAACATTTTTGCAAGTTGTAGCCAGCAAATACTGAGTCTTCAGAAGGAATTGTTATTGAACGTCCTTGTTGTCTTTCAGTTCATAATCAAAGTACTTTAGCAACTCATCAAAGTCCATTGGATTGAAGAGATTTTGGAAGACGAAAGGTGTAATATCTGGCTCATTAGCTGAGGTAGCTTTATGATAGCCCTTTGGAAGTATGCCTGCACCTTCACTTTCACCTTCAGATAAACCATCATCTTCATCAAAGAGCATTTCTGCATCATCTTCATTAACCCCTGAAGCTAAGTTATCTATCCCCGGATGCAAGTTTTGACCTTCAGAGAATTGATCCTTAGCTTCATTTTCAGCTTCTTTTTGTACTTCCTTAGCAATTTCCAGGACTTGAGCACCCGGTTCTAATTCACTTCCAACCAAGCTTGAAGTAGCCTTGGTGGCTTCAGCCAGTGGGGCTTGTGTTGCTGAAGAACTTGCCCCCATATCCCCACCATCACTCTTGGGTAGATCACTCATCTCACTCAACTTTCTGGCTTCTAAGCCTTGAGATTCACTCTTACCCACCTCACTAGTCATGCTAATGACTTTCTCACTCTCACTTACTCTTACTAAAGCTATCTCAAGGGTTAAGCTTTCCTACTCTCCACTCATTATAAATTTTCTCTCATCATCACTCATGTTTGTCCTAGAAGGCTCCTTATGGGCTGAGGAATCTTGTTGAGCTAATCCCAACAAGGTATCTACCACTGAGTGATCAGTAGGAGATTGTAAACCATGTGCAATATGTCCCGGAGGTACAAGATTGGAGCTTTGGGAGGCAACATTTTTCAAAGTGGCTCCATTTTCCCCAAACACACTTGGTACTACATTCAAAGAACAATGTGTACCTTGATTTACAATCTCAATAGAATCACCAATGACTTGATCACTAGAAGGAGATATCTGTGTCAAGTTAGAAGGATCTATAGTCATTGGATCATGTTCTATTGGCTCCTCAAGGACAGTGAGAGTTGAGGATTTGATGTTTCTGAACCAAAGATTTGATTCATGACATCTGAAGTAAGTTGTGGAACAAGAAAAGAATGAGTTGGAGAAGAGACAGAGTGGGGCTGAATCACAGAATGTGGAGGTGATTCACAAATAGAAGTTGTGGTCCTATTATGTGCATCATCACTCAACTGTTTGGCTGTATTTCTAGTGACCTCACTCTCTACCTTTCCACCCTCAATATCTTGTTTATCTATCAGAACTCCATTGGTTCTTTTCTTGCCCTTAGCCTTTTGAGAGGCCTTGGGTTGGCTTGAGATTGGATAAATTTAGAAAGAGGTACATCTAGGGTAGGATCAGACTGTATAATGGCCTGATCCAGAGATGTAGGAAGAGAAGAAGTTTGAGATTGAGAAGGAGAAGAAGGATTAGAATTTACCTATACCATATGAGGTGCAAGGATCAGGGAATCCTTGCACTTGCTATTCTTCAACACTTCAGTGAATAATCTGTTGGTTTGATAAAAGCATTCTATGGTTAAGAGATCTCTATCATTGATCTCTGGGTTAAGGATGGTGGACATTTGGTGATTGATGATCATTTGGATAAACCTAGTGTAATAAACATCCTTTGATCTTTTCTCAGGGGTGTTTAACTTTGTAACAATATCATCAAAAATAATACTTCCTATGTCAAAATGGATATCATGGAACATGGCATAGAAGAATTTTAGAGTGAGGGAGGTCATAGTATCAAAATTTGAGACTTTACTAGTGAACACTTTGGTTATGGTGTCACAAAGGTAAGACACTTCAGCATTACAATTTATCCTTTTTAGATTCTTAAACCTAACATCTTCATGCTTATCAGTTTTATACCCCTTTTCAATAAGAAAATTAATAAGCTCATTATCCTTAGGGGGTTTTACAAAATTGCCAGAGGGCAAACCAAGAGCACCATTGATGACATTAGAATCTAAGCTAGCAGTCACATTCTGAATTGAATATTCAATAGCAGAGATTTTTACCCCATCATTTGCAGCTTTGAAAGTGGCTGTTGACCAGAAGGAATGGATTGAGGCCTTGACGATGGTTTGGTAGGTGAAGATGGCCTTTGCATAAGGAGAGCGATGCAAATACTCCATGATTGGCTGGAGCTTCTGTGGTGCATCTTCAACAATGGAGTAACCAACATAATTGTTGGTTGGAGCGCGAAAACCATCAGTAATAACTTGAACTTGGGTAGGAGCCATTTGAGAGAAAGATTTGAAAGATAAAAGCTGAAAGCTGAAATTCTTGAGCAAATAGTTAGGTTTTGAGAGCTAATTTTGTAAAACAATCGCGTAAGGGGAAAAATAAAGTACAAAATCAATTTATACCTTAGAAATCCCCGTACCTAATTGAATTGCAACAATTAGCGAAAAGATAACTACCAATTTACCGTTATACCCTTATGTCTGTTATTCTCGTACGGGAATATAAGCATAAGGGGTTAACAGCATACGGGTTTAAATTGTATCGACTTTAATTAAGCATTAAGATAATCTAATTCAGTCATGCAATCATTTTAAATGATTAATTAAGTAAATAACATGTTATATAACAATATCATTCACATAATTAAATTAAACAATCTCATGAAAACTAGATATTCATTGAACAAGAAGGTCAGGGGTTCAATGTAATATCCCTCTAATTTTAATTTATATTTAATTATTTAATTATTTTCTCACTTCATTATTTCTTGAATAATTAGTCATTAATTGTTATCACTACTAGTAGTTAATTAAAATATTGATTCCTTTTAATTTAG
>JAUEJK010379721.1:0-15600 GCA_032274865.1 Eryngium alpinum
ACTATCATATCCAGTACACAGACATACATCACAACTTGAGAATTATAAAGATTTGGCATATAATAAGAAGAAACAAGTATACTTTGTTGTTTTTCAGTGAAACCAAGTAAACCAATATGCTCAGTTCAACAGATTATCCCATTAACAAATGCAACACTTAACCAAAACACTGGATAAAACATGTTTATCACATAAATTGCATATCTCAAGGGCAATTTTAACTAATCAAACAAGCATAGAGGATTAAGGCAAAGATTCAATCCAAAATATTAACCAACCGTGCACCAGTGTGTGTTCATATGTAATCAAAGCATCAATGTTTAACCCAAATCAAGACTCAAAACATCAATCGACAGAAATGAGCAAGAGATTGTCATCAATCAGTTTCTCAGTCACCAAAACAGAAAAGAGATGATGAACAATAATGTCCAATAACCAAACCCTAATCAACTGTATATGAAAATTAAGAAACAAGAGAGGGTTTAAAGGAACTGGTACCCGGAATCGGAGAGAGAGAGGATGAATAAATCATTTATACCTTCGTGCGTTCATTCCTCTCTCAATCCTGTGCAAATCTTCTTTAATCTTCGAGAGTCCGTGTTGATTTGGCTTGAATCCCTTCATTCCTTGTGGATTTGTCCTCGAACTAGTCCAAACTTGCGTCGTCTTCATAGTTTCTCCTTTAAACAGAGAATTTTTCTCAAATCGATTTGAGGGTTTTGGGATTTTTTTAATTTTACTACGGTTTTTGGTGAATAAGCGAAGAGATTCATCTTTAGATATGGTGTATAGGTGTTTTGAAGAAGGATTTTGGTTGAAATTGGTGAAATTTTGGGCGATTTGTGGTGAGGTTAGGGTTTCGGGGAGACATCACTACAAGTCAAACTAGAAGGGTGAAATTTGCCTAAGTGTGTGGAGGGAAGTTAATTTTTAGTGTACCGCCCAAATAAAATATGTTCCCCGCTCGCTGAATTACAATTATTTAGTATGTATATATGCAACAATAAAAGTTTTGTGTTGCATTAGGTGAATTAAAAATGCAACATTTTTCCAAATTGTTGCCAAAAGTATATATTTTGTAACATTAAATTTAAAGTGTTGCATTAGATCAAATTTAGCCCAAGAAAAGGCAACATTAGCCTTGCAACACCAACCATTTTCATTGCAGTAGGCCATTTATGGTGTAGTGATAGTTCACTTACAAGTCATGTGAAAGTAGCATTTTTAAGGTGTTTGGTAAATATGTATGCCAATTGCCTCTTAGTAGGAACAAAATGCATCTCTATCACTCCATTCATAACATGCTCCCTAATAAAATAATATCTTACATCAATGTGCTTTATCCTTGAATGCTGAACTGGATTTTCTATAATTGCAATGGCACTTATGTTGTCACAGAAGATTGGAATCTTGTTGCAGTCAAGCTCATAGTCCATCAACTGATTTCTCATCTATAGCAACTAGGCACAGCAACTACCAGCAACAATGTACTCAGCTTCTGCAGTGCTGGTGGAAACAGAATGTTGTTTCTTGCTAAACCAAGATACCAATTTTCCTCCAAGGAATTGACAACTGCCTGATGTACTTTTTCTATCCAATTTACATCCAGCATAATCAGCATAACTAAATCCCACCAAATGAAATCCCTTTCCTCCTGGAATCCATAGCCCTAATTCCTTAGTACCTTTAAGATACCTTAGAATTCTTTTAGCAGCTAGGAGATGAGATTCCTTTGGATTTTCTTAGAATCTAGCACAAAGACAAACAACAAACATAATGTCAGGTCTTGAAGTAGTCAAATACATAAATGCCCTAATAATCCCCCTAAAATGCTTCACATCCATAACAATTCCCTTTTCATCAGAATCCATCTTTGTTGCAGTGGCCATTGGAGTCCTAGCTTCCTTAGCATCAAACATGTCAAATTGGCAATCATCTTAACACTTTTAGCTCCTCCTTTAGTAATAGAAATGGCATCATCTTTTATCTTTTTAATCTCCTCATTCCTTGACTGCAGCTTCATCTCCTGAGCAGCCAAGTAGAGTTCCATTGCTTTGGATTTCTTATTTAAGAGCTCCTTCCTTTTTCTTTCTTTCTAAGCTTCTTGACCTTTCTTGGTTAACCTTTTTTTTCTTCCCCCAGATTGTTCATTTACCAACTCCTCTGCAGTTAGCTTGGCAATCTCTTCTTCATTGGCTCTCATAATTTATTCAGGAGTCATTTTACTGATCCTTTGGAATTCCACAACTTTCTCCTTTTCCTCTTGAGTTAATAACTCTGGATCAAAGTCTCCAGCTACAAGTTGTTGAGGAGTATATTTATACCTTTGAGAAGAACTACCTGAAGCTGCTGTTGTTTTGGGCATAGTAGGCATTTTTTCCACAGAGGTAATTGCTTTTATAGACACATTCTCCCCCTTTTTGACATTATCAACAAATACATTCAAGGAGGAAAGAATGGAAGCAATATTCGAAGATATTTTGTTCTGTTCTGTCTCAAAGTTATCCAACCTGTCAGCTAGGTTATCAGTAACCTCTACAGTGGCTTCAATTGATTTCTTCAAATTTTCAACAGATTTCTTATCCAAGATTGACATTATATGGTTCTCAAGTTTCACCATAGAAGACTTTATCTCTGTTTGAGTAACCAACTGTGTTGCTTATTGAGTTTTAGCCATCATGATCTGAGATTTAAGAAGCAAGACTTGTGTTAGATCTGAAGTTACCTTGAGTTAGTCTTGGTAAGCTTTGATAAGATCCTCAAAGTCTTTAGGTTTAAAGAGCTCAGGTTTTGAAAACCATTTTGACTCAGTTTGCTTCTTGGCTTTCTTTGGAGCTGTTTGTTTTAGAGCTTGAACTGTAGCCTCAACAACTGGACCTGTAGAATCATTAGTAATATTCTCCATCACCATATTTACAACAAGATCTAGTTTTTCTGCATCATCAGAGGATTTTTGAGAATATCCCCGGATGGATGCATCAGGGGATTTTGGCTTTCCCCGGATGGATGCATCAGGGGATGGAACAACTAGAATTGTTTCCTTCTAACTCTCATGTTCCACACCTTGTACAGTAACATCTTCAACCACAGAGGTTAGAAGAACCCCACTCTCACCTCCCACTCTCTTTTCTTTTAAGAGGATCTCATCCTCTCTCACACAGCTTACTTTTACAGCATCAAAGCTTTGAGAACTCTCCCCAAGCTCACTTGATCTTACTAAAGATCCACTCTCTTTTTCTAATTCTTTTTCCATGGCTATCTCAGGGGTTGAGCCATGCCTCTCTTTGTCACTAGATATTTCCTCACCCTCACCTTGATTTATCCTAATGGCTTCCTTAAGGGCTGAGGATTCTCCTTGATTGGCTAGTCCAATAAAAGGCTTCTACAACCACATGAGTGGTTGGTGAAGATGAACCTTGTGCAATGTATCCCAAAGGAGCTAGATCAGAGCTTTGGGAGGCTATATTTTCAACTATGGCTCTGTCTACCCTTGATATACTTGGCACCTCACTAGAAGAAATGTGAGGGCCTAGGTTCAAATCCACTTGGGAATCAACTATGGCTTGATCACTAATTAAAGAAGTTAGCATCAAATTTGAAGGATTTATAGCCATAATATCATGTTCCATTGGCTCCTTAAAGATTGGAGATAATTGAGGATTTGATGGAGATGTACCAAAAATTTGATCCATCACATCTGAAGCAAGAGAAGAAGAAGTGAAAGGAGGTATAGGAGAATCATTAGAATGGGGCTGGATCACTGGATGGTAAGGTGATCCATCAACAGAAGTAGTGCAAATCCTGAGTTGTGCATTATCACTCAATAATATAGGTATATTTGTAGTGACCTCACTTGTGTTCTATGCTCCAGGCATTGAGCTATTTTCAATAGAATCAACTTGTTGGGAAGCTGATTCTAGTAATGTGGTTTTGCCTTGAAAAACCTCTTCAGTCTGTTGAGAGACTGTGGATTGTTTGTCTTGGGTTTCCTCAATTGTAGACATTCCCTTTTTCTTCTTTCCCTTTTGTCTCCCAGCCTCACTCACTACCTCACCTCCCTCAATTACTTCATCTATAAGTCTCCCTTTTGTCTCCTATAAAAATTGTTGTCAATTGCTTTGACATTTTGAGAGACCTTAGGTTGGGCTTTAGACTATTTTAAGGAATTAAGTAGAGCACATAGGGTATGATCAGGGTTGGCATTGCCTTAATCCATTGGTGCAGAATGAGAAGAATTAGGTTGAGAGGGAGAAGAAGGTTGAGAATGTACCTCTTTCATATGTTGTGGTAACATCAGGGGATCCTTACATAAGGAATTCTTCATGATTTCTGTGAAAACCCTGATGGTTTGATAGTAGCAAGAAATTGACAACAATTTTTTATTTTTCTTTATTAAGCTTGGTTGAGGGAGTGTGGGAATTTGATGATTAGCTATCATGCATCTGCAAGAACATAGGGTAGTAGATATCTTTGCTCCTATTAACCTTAGTGTTCATCTTGTTCACAATATCACCAAATAGCATTTCACCAATATTAAAATTGACATTGTTTAAGATGGCATAGGCTATTTTCAAGGTAAGAGAAGTAAAGGTGTCATAATTAGAGCACTTTCCTGAAAAGACTTTAGTGATGGTATCAAAGAGATAAGACAATTCAGCATTGCAATTCTTTCTCTTAAGATCTTTAAACTTTAACTTGGAAGGATCATAAACTACATAATCTCTTTCAATAACAAAATTTAGTAGGTCATTGTCTGTGGGGAGTTCAGCAAAATTTTCATTTGGTAAACCCAATGCTTCGTTGATTACACTAGCAGAAATAGTCCTTTGGTTACCCTGAACAGTATAAGTGAATGAATGAACATGAGTACCTTGAGGACCAGGATTTAATTCTGCGCTCACCCATAACTCATGAATTGTTGCTTTGTAGATGATTGGGTCTGTGAAATCACTTTGGAGTAATTTGAGTTGAGAATATACTTTAGGATTGGCTTGATGCAGTCTGGTACAACTTCCAGGTTTGAAAAACCGACAAAATTATTCTGAGGAGCCTTGTAATTCCCAGCTATAACTTGTTCAATCCTTGGCGCCATCTCTGTACTGAAGATTTTGAGAAAACTTGGTTGAAAAATTAGGGCTCTTGAGAGAAATTAACTTCTGTTTGAAAATGAATCGCGTAAGGGGATTTAGGGAAGAGAAAATCAATTTATAATAGTGAAATCCCTGTATCCAATTGAATTGCAACAGATTTCATAACGGTCAGTTACAGTTATACCCTTACTTAAAATCCCGTACGGGTATAATTTATTACCTTACGGGGATAAATCATACGGGTATGAGATATAAAGTATGTGGGAATAAAGTAACAAGATCTTTTAATCAGCCCAACGATCAATAACTGTTTATTTACATTATTTCTCTCTAACTAGATATTAAAAACATGTTAAATATTAACAGGAAGAGTTTTCAAGACTTGTTTTTATTCATTAAAGCATATATTTCAATATATGAAACATGTCAGGGGATCAGCTTATCATGCAGGTATAAATTCTTAATACATGCGGGGATGAACGATCAAAATTTTTGAAGTGAAATGATGGTCAAGAAAGATTCATGCATACAATCAAATGATCAATAAGTGAATTATACATGTCAAAGTTTATGACAGACCAAAGTAAACAAGGTATTTCATTCATTTTCTTCCATAATTCATCATGTGATATTGTCAGGGGATTAGTACATCATACATGTATAGAATTCAACATTGCATTTTTAAGCATTTATATTTACCATCCCAAGTTCACCTACAAGCCTACTGAAGGTAGCTTCATCAAGTGGTTTGGTAAATATGTCTACAATTTGATCATGAGTAGGAACACAGTGAAGTTCAATGGTACCATTCATCACATTCTCCCTAATGAAGTGATATCTAATGTCAATGTGCTTTGTTCTTGAGTGCTGAACTGGATTTTCTTCAATGGCAATAGCACTTGTGTTATCACATTTGATAGGAATACCTTTAAGATCAAAGCCATAGTCTTGGAGTTGGTTTTTCATCCACAAAATCTGAGCACAACAGCTTCCAGCAGCAATGTACTCAACTTCAGCAGTTGATGTTGATATAGAGTGTTGCTTTTTGCTAAACCATGACACCAACTTTCCTCCTAGAAATTGACAGCTCCCAGTGGTGCTTTTCCTATCAATCTTGCATCCACCAAAGTCAGCATCAGAATATCCCATCAAATTGAATCCTGTTCCAACTGGATACCAAAGTCCCATCATCAAAGTTGGAGTTGGTTTTTCATCCACAAAATCTGAGCACAACAGCTTCCAGCAGCAATGTACTCAACTTCAGCAGTTGATGTTGATATAGAGTGTTGCTTTTTGCTAAACCATGACACCAACTTTCCTCCTAGAAATTGACAGCTCCCAGTGGTGCTTTTCCTATCAATCTTGCATCCACCAAAGTCAGCATCAGAATATCCCATCAAATTGAATCCTGTTCCAACTGGATACCAAAGTCCCATCATCAAAGTTCCCTTGATGTACCTGAAAATCCTTTTAACAAACATTAGATGTGATTCATTTGGATTTGCTTGATATCTAGCACAAATACATGTAGCAAACATGATGTCTGGCCTACTAGCAGTGAGATAAAGCAAAGAACCAATCATTCCCCTAAACAATTTTGCATCTACATCCTTTCCACCATTATCCAGATCAATCTTAGTTGCAGTTGACATAGGAGTCTTAGCAATTTTGTAATCCATCATGTCAAATTTCTTGAGCAAATCTTTGGCATACTTTCCCTAATGAATGAAAGTGCATTCCTTAGATTGCTTCACCTGCAGACCAAGGAAATAAGAAAGCTCCCCCATCAAACTCATTTCAAACTTGCTCTTCATCAGTTTTGCAAATTTCCTGCACAATTTTTCATTAGTGGAACCAAAGATAATGTCATCAATATATATTTGCACAAGAATTAGTTTCCCTTGATGCCTTCTAAAGAACAAGGTTTTGTCAACCACTCCTCTTGTGAAATGATTATCAGTCAAGAACTTGGCAAAGGTGTCATACCAAGCTCTTGGAGCCTGCTTTAATCCATACAAGGCTTTATCAAGCTTGTACACATGACTTGCCAACTTATCATCTTCAAAGCCAGGTGGCTGTTGATCATATATTTCCTCTTCAAGTTTTCCATTCAGAAAATCAATTTTGACATCCATTTGATAAACTTTGAACTCAGAATGAGTAGCATAAGCAAGAAATATTCTAATTGCTTCAAGTCTTGCAACAGGAGCAAAAGTTTTGTCAAAATCAATCCATTCTTCTTGAAGATATCCCTTAGCCACAAGTCTAGCCTTGTTCCTTACAACAACTCCATTCTTATCAAGTTTATTCCTAAACACCCATTTGGTTCCAATGATTGTCCTCCCCCTTGGTTTAGGCACCCATTTCCAAACTCTGTTTCTTTCAAATTGATTCAACTCCTCCTGCATAGCTAGAATCTAATCAACATCATTTAAAGCATACTCAACTTTCTTTGGTTCAGATTGAGAAAGGAAGCAACTGTACATGCATTCATTTGATGTTACTCTCCTTGTTTGAACCCTTGAACTTGGATCTCCAATTATCAAATCCCTTGGATGCTCCTTTGACCAAATGTTTCTTAGAGAATTTTCACCTCTAGAACCAACTTACCTAGCTTCACTTGAGATTGTTTCACTTGCTCCCCCTAAGGTTGTGCCATTTTCTTGATTTGAAGAAACCCCTGATGATGTTGATTTCTAATTGAGTTGAATTTTCATTAGAACCATCACTTGGATCTTCATCATCATCATCAGATTCTTCATTTTCAAAACTCAATTCATCATGAAATCCTTTATCTTTGAGACCAGTAATCACATGATCATCGAATGACACATGAATGGATTCCACCATAATTTGCAGCCTGAACAGATAGACTCTGTAAGCTTTTGAGCTTAAGGAATATCCAAGAAATATCCCTTCATCAGCCTTTGGATCAAACTTCCCAAGGTGTTCACCAAAATTTCTTAGCACATAACATTTGCTTCCAAACACATGAAAGAACTTGATGTTTGGCTTCCTTCCATTCATTATTTCATAAGGAGTTTTACCATGAGCTTTGGTAATCAAAGACCCGTTTTGAGTGAAGCAAGCTGTACTTATAGCTTCAGCCCAGAAATAAGTAGGTAAACTTGCTTCTTTCAACATTGTTCTGGCTGCTTCAATGAGAGTTCTGTTCTTCATTTCCACAACTCCATTCTGTTGAGGAGTTCTTGGAGCAGAAAACTCAGGCTTGATTCCTTTCTCTATATAGAAAATCTTGACCACTGTATTTTTGAATTCAGTGCCATTATCACTCCTTAATCTTCTGACTGTTAAGTTAACTTCATTCTCCACTTTCTTAATATGATTGATCACTTATATGGGAGCTTCATCTTTTGAGTGTTGAAAAGATACCCAGGTGTATCTTGAGAAATCATCAACAATCACCAGACAATACTTTTTCTTTGAAATTGACATTACATTCACAGGACCAAATAAATCCATGTGAAGTAAGTCTAATTGTCTTTGAGCACTTTGAAATTGTTTGATAGAAAATGAAGACTTCTTTTGCTTTCCCAATTGACATGATGAACACAGTCTTTCTGATGTGAATTCCAACTGAGGTAAACCAGAAATAAGCTTTTTCTTGACTAACTCATTCATGGTTTTGAAATTTAAATGTGACAACCTCTTATGCCACAACCAGCTTTCCTCTGATGAAGCTTTACTATAGAAACAAGAACCTTATATAGATGAAGCAAAATCTGCTACATAGATGTTACCTTTTCTCACTCCATTAAGAACAACTTCATTTAAATTCTCCTTTACCACTTTGAATCCATCTGCATTAAATGTAATAAGAAATTCCTTATCTCCAAGCTGACTAACACTAAGCAAGTTATGCTTGAGTCCACCAACTAGAGCTACTTTGTCAAAGGATGCACTTCCATTTAATAATCTTCCATAACCAAGAGTGAAACCTTTACTGTCATCTCCAAAAGATATAACTGGACTATCCATCTCTATAAAATCTGCAAGAAGAGATTTATCTCCAGTTATGTGCCTAGAGCAACCACTATCTAAGATCCATAGCTGGCTACTCTTGGCCTTTTTCTGTAATCAAGAAGAAAAGGTTTTAGGTACCCAAATTAATTTGGACACCTTAACTTTTCTAATTGGTTGATTAACTTTGTTTACAGCTTGAATAGGAGTGATGACTTCTTCTTTTCTTCTAGGTTTAGAAGCTATATTCTTCACTTTATTCTTTTCTGGATTGACATTTCTGTTTGTTTTTTTGGGACAAGCAAATGCTAAATGATTTGAATTTCCACAATTCCAACAACATTTTCTTGATCCATAGTGACATCCAAGATTGATTTCAACTATGTTCTTGCCATTTCTTTTCTTCTTGTTTTTGTTGGAGCTTGTGAAATTCTTATTTTCACTTATCATTTGTTTGTCTTTTATCACAACCAACTCATCAGAGGATACTACAGAAGAAATATCCCTGGATGAAATTGAATCCTCGGATGAGATTGAATCCTCTGATGAACTTGATTCACTTGAGAAGACTAAGTCACCTTCAACTTTAGTGTAATTGAAAGCCTTAACTTCAGGTGACACCTTCTTCTTAATCCTTCTTTTCTTGGCAGCTTTTGAATATTCAGATTTATCAAGTTCTTTGATCATATCCGTATTAAGATCCTTTTCTTCATCACTGGGTTCAATTTCAGTTAATTTTCCTTTAACTTTTACAGAACTATTCTCTTTTGTTATCAAATCAATTATTCATTCTTTAACAAAAGTTCTGAATCCTAGTCCAGTTTTTCTGTTTATTATCAAATCTTTGTTTTGATTGACAACAGTCCTTGATGAGTTAGTCCATTTTTCAATTCTAACTTTTTTAATCTCATATTGTTCCTTGTACCACTGTTCTATTTTTTTAGAGCATTCAACTTGATTTTTAAGAATCACTTGCTCTTGTTCAAAAATTTTGTACATGGACAATTTAGATTCAAGAAGTTTATTGAGTTTGACTAATTCATCATTGGACTTTTGAACTCTTTCTGTTTCAGTTACTGTACTATTAAGAGTTGTATAGAGATCTTTAATTTCATTTGACATGTCTTTAATAATCTATATGCAGTCATCTTTAGATACATCTAAGGAAAAGTAAAGTGTTACCTGATTAACCAAGCTGCTGATTGTTTTTTATGCAGCCATCAAAGCTAAGTTATTTTAGTCCATCCTTGCATTGTCTTCATCATCATTATCAGCCCAGTCCCTTCCTTCAGCTACCAATGCATTGCCCTGTTTCTTTGAATTCAGCAAGTCAAAGTACTTTTCCTGTAGTAGGCATCATCATCATTCTTTCCCTTCTCCTTGGTTGCACCTTTTGATCTACACTCATTTGTAAAATGTCCAAGAACATTGCATTTATAGCACTTAATTTTTTTTTTGTCAATCATGTTTTTCTTTTCCCCGGATGGCTTGACAGCAACCTGTTTGCTCCCTCTTTGCTTTTTGATCTTAAACTTAGAGAACCTCTTAGCCAAATATGCTGCTCCTTCATCATCCAATTCTTCTAGATCATCAATGGTATAGTATTCGTCCTCATCTTTGTCACTTGAATCAAAACTATTATCCTCTGATGCTTCTTCAGCATTTTCCCCGGACGGGGATTCCATCAGGGTACTTGGAACATTATCATGCTGATTTCTTCTTGCAGCCATTAGAGCAACTGATTTCACCTTCTTGCTATCATCCATCATATCTTTCCTTTGCTTCATATTCATCTCATAAGTCATCAAATGCCCATACAGTTCTTCAAGAGTCATCTTCTTTAAGTCCCTTCATTCTCTCATGGCTATTGTGATGGTATCCCACTTTAAAGGTAAAGCTCTCATGAATTTGTTGATAATATCTTTGTTCTCAAACTCCTTCCCATGAGTTCTGAGATCATTAATCAGCCTATTGAATCTGGTGAACAGATCCTCCAAAGTATCACCAGGTTTATAAAGAAACCATTCATACTGTTGTATAAGCATTTGAAGCTTATTTTTTCTAACAGTTTCAGTACCATCACACAAAATAGCTATTGTATCCCAGATCTTCTTAGCTGTGTTCATATTCATGACATTATTTAACATCATGTTATCAAGCCCTTTGTAGAGAATACTAATCACATTCTTGTCCTTCTTTATCATCTCATTCTCTTCTGTAGTTAGCTCACTTTTAGATTTATCCACCAAGTGTTGAGGAATAGTTCTTCTATCAATCTCTTGCTCCATAACCAACTTCTTAGGATAAAGAAATCCATCCTCAATCAACTCCATATAATCCTCATCAATAGAAGAGAGATGCATGATCATTCTCTGTTTCCAGAAATAGTACTGGCCTTTCTCAAGGAAAGGAACCTTGTTGTTGTAAATAGTAGACATATTATCAGGATCTTTTCAAGCACAATTAGCAAGACCGCTCTGATACCAATTATTGAATATAGAACAGTCTACTATGAATATTGTAGAGGGGGTGAATACAATATTCTTTAACTTTTTGCAACTTTTTGTTTTTTCTGATAATGAGCAAAACTTAAACAAAATTAGAACTCAAAGTTTAATCTATTGAATTAGATTAACTCTCAGCTACAAACACAAAACAAACTGCAACTTTAATCAACAACAGAATTCATGTGCGGAAGAAATAAGAACATGATACTTATCAAAGTTTAAATAAATTTTATTCAAACTATGAAGCTTTTCTGGAATTCTGTAACTAAGCAAAGAGCTTAATCACAGCTACAAAATCTCTCTAGCAAATTACAAAGAACAATCTCAACTATCTCTCAAAAAGAAATAATCAAGCTACAGAAATTTGCTCAAGAGCTTCTCACTTTTCTCTCTCTCTCTCTCTCTCTCAGAATAATACAATGAAGAATAATCCTCTTTCAACAACCTATACAATTTATCTATTTATACTGAAAAGATTAGGTACAGACTATCCCCGGATGTGGTCCCAAATTATCCCCGGACGTGGTCCCAATTTTGTCATCTTGTGAGCACCACATAATTGGGGTTAGCTGTTATTCCTTTTCCATTCTTTTTCTGGCTAAGCATTGCTTGACAAGTGTACATCATTGACCACAAAGAGAGCTTCCCAGATATTGTAATTCCAGTAACAATATTTAGCTTCTTTTCTAAGCTAACAAAACTGTTCTTTTATCCTCTGATGAAACATCCCCGTATGGTGAAGTAAAAATCCCCTTACGGTTATGATTATCCCCGTACGCTGCTTTATCCCCAGACAACTTTGACACTTGAATTTCTGTAATAAATAAGATTCTTGATCCATGCCAATGATGCAGCTTCACTATCTGGTATGTTTACTCCATGTTGATGCAAAGAACATACCAATTCTAATAACACTTGACACTGTAAACTATTGAGTTTAACATGTCCTTTATTAAATAAATGTGCAAGTATCTATACAAGTAATGCACTTACCTAATCAACATGTAACTGTCATTATCATCATATATTATTATCCCCTTATGCCTAACACACATCACCAAATCTTGATCCTCTCAAAGCTAAAAATTTAATATCCTTATGAGTGAACTGCACACTCCTTCCACTAAACCTTGCCTCATAACCTTTATCACATAACTGGCTTATACTGAGAAGATTATATCCTAACCCTTCAACCAAAGCAACATCATCAAGAACTACATTTCCATAAACCACTTCACCATACCCAAGAATTTTTCTTTTTCTTTTATCTCCAAAGGTAACCACTGGACCAGCCTTTGCCTCCAACTTGCTGAACAAGGCTTCATGTCCTGTCATATGCCAAGAACATCCACTATCAAGTACCCAGATGTCTATAGTTACATTTCCCTGCACACATGAAGTAAATTAGGCTGCCTTTGGTACCCAAGTGTTATTGGGTCCAGTGGCCTTAAGTGCATTTCTTGATATAGCATACTTTGATGAAGTGTTATCAATTTTAATACAAGTTAGCTTATCAATTAAAGCTGCAGTACTAAGGTTTTTATGCAATATATATATATTTTTTCTTTTTATTTTTATTTTTGAACATATGAGAACTTGCAGTGTCACTATGGATTGACACTGCATCACCAAGAATTAATGAGTTATCACTTTCAGTGATATTTTCATCAATTTTTAATGATGCAGTTCCATCATTAGTCATACTGGTACTCTGACTTGACTCTTCATATAACTCAGTACATCTAAAAGTAAGGTGATTTATTTTTCCACATTTCCAACAGCCTTTCTCGGACTTGTTATTCGAACTAAAATTAGACCTAATATTTGTTAAATCACCTACACTCTTTTCAGCTTCTTCAGTGGTCATTTTGTATTCATTGACAATAGCTTAGTGAATTTCTAAACTCTTTGGGGAGGAATGGTTAAGGTCAAAGTCATGCAGTGAGGGATAAGATTCAGAAAAGTAAGGTTCAACTTCTTGCTTGGTAGTGTCTACCTCTACTCTAGTTTCCTCAAGTGAATTAGTTTTAACTATGGGCACTGCAAACTCAACATCTTTAAGTGCAGTCCCTGGTTTATACTTAGCATATTTTTGTCTCTTACTTTTTTTCATAAATTTTATATATGCTTTCTGTCTTAAAACCTGAGTATCAAAGTCCACTTGTACTTTTCTAGCATTAGTTGTCCATTTTCTTTTAATGCCAATTTCCATCTCAAGTTTTAATGCAGTGACATGTTCAACTTCCCTAGAACATTCTAATTGACACTTCAACATTTCTAACTCTATTTTTGTATGCTCAAAGAATTTAAGTTCACTTTCAAGAAACAAATTCCTTTTAACTAGCATGTCATTTTTATTTTTTAATCTTTTACATTCATTTGTAGATATGGATAGAGCTTTATGGACATGCACAATTTCAGTGGCCAATTGATCAGGAGATTTAGAAAAATGAGCATTTAATTTTCCAGTTTCAAGCAAGGGAATTACCTTTAACGGAGTGAAAGCCATGAGACCAATTTTTTTGAACTCCTCCTCTCCATCATCTTCAGTCCAATCTTTTCCTTCAGTGCTCTGTTGGTTCCCCTTTGAGTCCTCCTAAGTAGATCATTGTACTTCCTCTTCAGCTCTTCAAGTTCAGAGTATACATTACTGCTTTCTGAAGTTGCAGTCCCTTGCTTTATTGCTTTAGGCTTCTTATACTGAGTGGCAAAGTGTCCTGGTTCTTTGCAATTATATCAAGTAACATTTAGCTTGTTGCTTATACCAGGTTTGACTGCAGTCCTTGGTTTCCAACTTGCAGTCCCTTTGTCTTTCTCTCTAGATATATAGTTGTTTAGCCTCCTAGCAATAAAAGCCATTGATTTCTTTTGAACCCTACTGATATCTTCATTATCATACATATATGCTTCTGCTTCAGGACTACCATCAACTGGATCCAACTCTTCTTCATCATCAGAATCAATTTCTTTATCTTCAAGGTCTGTGACTGTAACACTCCTATGTAGTCCATACTTTCCTTTTGTAGTGAGGACTACAGACTTCACTTTTGCTTCTGAACTCTTTCCATCTCTTTGGTTAATCCTCATTTTAAAGGTATGAAGATTACCATAGAGTTGCTCTAAGGTCATGGTCTTTAAATCCTTTGCCTCTTCTATAGCAATAGTCTTTGCATCCCACACTCTTGGTAAAGCCCTCATAAACTTGCCCACCAGGTCTTGATTGGAATAGATCTTTCCAAACAACCTCAAGTTATTTCTCAGCATCTTGAACCTACTGTATAACTCAGTTAAACTTTCACCACTTTTGCTTTTAAAGCTCTCATATTCCTGAGTCAAAACTTGAACTCTGTTCTCTCTCATATCCTTTGTTCCTTCACAAACTACCTCTATTATGTCCCATATCTCCTTTGTTGTCTCACAAGTAACCACAATATTTAACATTTCATTATCTATTACAGAAAATAAAAAAGGTTGATTACCTTCCCGTCCTTGTAGAAAGATTCCTTTTCATCTTTGGTCATGAGCTCTACCTCTTTAGGAACCATATAATCTGGATTCTCTATATCATCCTCTGTTCCTACAGGAACTAGCTTTTGGGGCACAATAGGACCAGTATCAACAATATCAAGATATTCTAGATCTTGAGAGTTTAGATAAACCCTCATTCTTTCTTTCCAGAAGAAATACTCATTCCTAATCAATAAAGGAATTTTGTTGCCCTTAAAACTCATCTTTTCAAGAATCTTTAGCAAGTAGAATTTGCTAATAGGCTATGATACCAATTATTATATGAGATTTAAGTTGCAGAAGGGGGGTTGAATGGAACTTAACAAATTTTTGCCTTAAGTTAAGTTTGTTAGGGTATACTGAACTATTCGTTTGAAGTATATTTTATTTCCAACCATTTTGAATGAGAATCATTTATATATTTGTATATGTTGTCTAATATTATATATTGTAAACAATCTAGTGTCAAATGGGACACAGAAGATTAGATTGTTAGTTTCCTTATATAATATAAG
>JAUEJK010380819.1:0-15600 GCA_032274865.1 Eryngium alpinum
GCTTTTAGCTTCTCGATTAAAAAGCTGAAACAAACACCACACTTTCAGCTTTTTGAGAAGCTAAAAGCTAAAAGCTGGTCAAAAAAGCTAAAACAAACGGGGCCATAATATAATATAATATAATAATAGATATGATTTTTATAACATATTAATATAATTTAAATTTTATGATGCTCGTATGCGAACAAAATAATATAATTTTTATTTTGATTCAAAATTATATTTTAAATCAAAATCAAATTTTAATATTAATATCCGTGGTGCAGTTTTTAGGCTGATGAATGCTTTTATTTATCATCTATCATTTGAACTTATCTGACAGTTCATGTTTCTCATATATGTATATATCTGAATTATAAAATTAATTATATTGGGTATGTTTGGGTGTGAGTATAAATGGTATATAGGCTACAAAAAGCCCCTCTGGAGTGTTTTTTTCTAACTTATAACGTGTAACTTGAAGGATGAGGCAGGTGATAAGTCGGCAGTCCATTATGGAAAAAGGACGACATGACCCGGTAAACCTGGATGATAGATGAGGGGAGTTTGTCTTTCCAAATTTAATCCGAAAGAGAAATCTTGAACAACATCCCAAATTAAGCTACGCTCCAAAACTAACGAAAGGGAATTTTGGAAACAAACCCAACCCAGCTTTGAATAAGCTAACCTTCTCCAACACACTGATGCACGAATATCCTATCAATTTGTGTCTTACAAAATTCCCTAGCCTGCTACGTCGGTTTTCGCATTGTCGCTCAATTTTATTATATTTAGGGTGTGTTTAGATTTTGGAAAGTAAGGAGTAAGAGTGGGCTAGTATAGGCCCATAAACCTTTAAAGTGGTTAGAAGGAGTAGTGTTACGGGGGCCTGGTCCTGGTCCGTAGCTGTTCAAGCCAGAACCGGATTAGGTGGTCATCTCAGCTCTTATATGGATCTAACTCATAACTCTATTGGATGTATGAAATATTGAGCTCTCCTAAATAAATTAGTATTCTATTCCTATACAGGTTAGAGGAGGCTGGTTCTATATAAATAAAGGTAATTTCACAGGTTTGTTTACATACACACAATATTCTTATTCTCTATCCGATTAACCCATTATTGAGCAGTTACTTACTCTCACACCGGAAGCGAATCGGGAAGAAAATCACTTGCATTCGTATTTTGCAGGTTTATTCAGGAGCAGATTTCACGGACGAAAATCGCTATCAACAGTTGGCGCCGTCTGTGGGAATCGTATAGAGATTTTTGGGATATTATTTTATCTTACCAATGGCAGAACACACCGATCCATTCATCACACCACCCTTTACCTCCCAAGTTTTTACTGACCTCACCCTCTCTACTCCCGCTACCCATCAAGTTAGTCGCACTATCGTTCAAGGCGATGGAACCATCACTCACCATACGTCCAATCCCGTGATTATTAATAGTTCTGGGGCTGCGAATCCCAATGCCGAGAGCAGTCGTCAAGCCGAGCAGAGAAATTAAGATCTCAATGTTCCCCCAAGAACTCATGAATTTTTACGTACAAGGGTTTCCCGCAGGTTACCCTCGTCTGTTCCCGTTTATAACCGAGCTGGTGTAGATATACGTAATCCCTTGCAGGTGGCTAGAGAAAGATCTCAGGAGAGGAGAATACAGGCTGTAGAGGAAGCAACTCGGAAGTTGGAGGACGAAGCTCGAAAGGTGAGGATGCAAGCCTTAGCGGAGCAGACCAAGGAGATCGAATTGAAAAGAGCTCGTCCTGAGAAAGAGTTGGCCGAATCGGATGTTAGAGCTCGTGATCGGATGTTGCTTAGGGTTCCAACTCAGCCCGAAACTATACCTCGTACTAGAAACGATCCGAGCTAAAGAGCTCGGACGGAACCGGTCCCAGACGATTCAGATACTGATGAAGAGAATCAGCTCGAGTTAACAACCAGCGCGATAGAATGGAGGATGGCTAATATGGAAAGAGCAATCGTAGGGTCGGACACAAGGAGTTTTTATACAGAGTCCCCTTTGATTGATTACATTAGAGATTATGTACCGAAACCCGGACTCGGAATTCCGAAGATGTCGAAATATCTTGGGAGGACAGATCTGATCGAGCACGTAACTCAGTAAGAACGCAGTATGAGATGTGCCGGGCATGACGAGTTACTATGTGTCAGATGTTTGAAGTATTTTTGAAGGATGGGGCTCAAGGTTGGTACAGAACCTTAAAACCTCGAACTCTCTCTTCTTACGAACAATTAAGGAAGAAATTCTTGAAACATTATGTCTATAATCGCCGTACCGGAAAGGTCACTGCTTCTTTAATGAAGTGCCAACAGAGGTCGGATGAGACGATGCCGCAGTATATGGCAAGGTATAAACAAGAGTGTGAAGGAATAACCAGTCTAGATGAAAGTCAAACTATGAGGTTTTTATACGGAAATCTAGATCCGAATATGAGCAAGAAGTTTTTGAAATCGTTTTATGATTTCACCCCTACCACTTTAGATGATATGTATACCAGGGCAGAAAATATTACTCTTAAAGAGGAAGCGCTGGGAAGAGAAAAGGCACGAGCTGATAAAAAAAGAACTAGATCTCCACTTCGCAAGGCTAATGAGTATGGAAGAGATGCTTCTTGACAGAAAAAGACCCGAGCTAATAAAGATTATACACTACTCAATGTACTGAGGTCTAGGATATTGAACAAAATTAAGAGAACTGATAGAAATTTCAAGAGGCTGAATAAGATCTGAGCTCCTGATTAGAAGAAAAATCAGAAGAAGTATTGTGATTATCATGAAGACCATGGATATACTACGGATGAGTGTGTTCAGTTAAAAGATTTGATTGAATAGATGACTAAGAGTGGAGACTTGAAGCAGGAGAGAGCTGATAGACGAGGTCGGAAAAACCAAGAAGAATCGCATCAGGGTGGAACAAATTCTGATATTCACACTATATCAGGTGGAATTTATTTCAGGACGAGCTCAAAGTCAGACAGAAATAGGCGAGCTTGTCAGGTCAACCAGTTGGATAGCACATGGAATCAGCCTGACAAAGATGAACCCATCTATTTCTCTAAGTGCGATTATGAAGGTATAACTTGACCCCATGCTGATGCATTTATATTTTCTTTTATACTTCATAATCACAGAATATGGAGAGTCATCATTGATAGTGGAAGTTTGGCTAACATCTTGATGAGGAGATTGTATGAACAATTAAATTTGGGCGGACAAGTGATGGAACCGTGTTCCGAACCACCGTTGACTGACGTTGGAAACCATCCCATTCCTATTATAGGGCAGATGAACAGATCTATTTAAAATTAGAGATTGGAGCTCCTCCTAAGACTGCTATTCATGAGCTCAAATCCTATGTGGTCGATATTGAATCCCCATACAACGTTATTTTGGGTCGCCCTATGCTCTTCAGGCTTCAAGCTGTTTGTTCTATTCCGCATATGAAGTTAAAATTCCCCACGCATTTGGGTGTTGGAGAAGTCATAGGTGATTAGCTTTCAGCTCGAAAAATTGTACACTCAGAATTGATGAGCTGACGCAGAGAAAGTGATGACGAGGAGCCGGGAAATAGTAAGAAAATAGGTCGTCAACCGAGCCCGGAGAATTCTAAATGGTTCAAAAGGCAGACTATGGTTCTTGATCGAGGGAATTTTGGTGATGGGCTTAGCAAAACAATTGCAGAGCCGGGCTCAACAACAGAAGAGATGAAGCTCATACCTGGGAATAAGGATATGCTGGTAACAATTGGGACCGATCTGCCGCAAGGGGTTAAGGAGGAACTCATTCAGGTCTTATGGGAATATGCAGATGTTTTTGCATGGGGACCTAAGGACATGCCAGGACTCAGCTCAGATATATCAGTTCATGCTCTTAATGTTGATCCAGGAGCCAAGCCGGTCAGACAGAAAAAAAGGAATTTCGCTCCAGAAAAGAAAGAGGTGATAAGGGGAGAGGTGGATAAACTACTCAAAGTCGGGTTCATTCGAAAGATAAGTTATCCGGAGTGGCTGGCGAATGTGGTTGTGGTCAAGAAGGCTAACGGAAAGTGGCAGATGTGCGTTGATTATACAGATCCTAACAAGGCTTATCAAAGAGATTTTTATCCACTGTCTTCCATAGATTAATTAATTGATGCAACGGCCGGATATTCTCTCTTGTCATTCTTGGACGCTTTCTCGGGGTATCACCAAATAGCTATGAAGGAAGAAGATATACCAAAAACTGCTTTTATCACACTTATTGGGACGTATGCATATTTGAAGATGCCGTTTGGCCTGATTAATGCTGAAGCTACTTATCAAAGGATGATTAATAAGGTGTTTAAGTCCCTGATAGGCCGAAATATTGAGTGTTATATGGATGATATGATAGTTAAAAGTCGAGATCACGATCACGTGGAAAGTCTTCGGTAATATTTTCAAACACTTCGTAAGAATAATATGAGGTTTAATACGATAAAATATACGTTCGGGGTAAAATCAGGAAAGTTTTTGGGTTATATGGTGAGTCAAAGAGGGATCCAGGCCAACCGAAAAAAATTCAAGCTATTATAGATATAGAACCTCCGAAGACAAAGATGGTAGTTCGGGTCTTAACAAGAAGGTTGGATGCTTTAAGAAGATTTATCTCTCGTTCTGATGAAAATGCACTTCCCTTTTTTGATATGCTAAGGGGGGTGAAGGACTTTTTGTGGACGAGAGAATGTGAAAAGGCTTTTGAAAATGTGAAAGAATATTTAGTTTCAGCCCCGTTATTGGCTAAATCAGAACTATGAGAACCTTTACAGCTCTACTTAGTTGCATCAGATCGGATGGTAGGAGCTGTCATGGTAAAGGAGGGAGCTGGTCTGCAGAATCCGATTTTTTATGTAAGTCATGCGCTTAAGGATGCGGAGACAAGGTATCATAATATTCAGAACTTCACTTTGGGTCTGGTTATGGCAGCTCGGAAATGGTATTATTTTCAGGGCAAAACTATTCAGGTTATTACCGATCAGCCGCTTATGAGGATTTTGCATAAGGCTGAGACGGCATGAAGACTAGTAGCATGGGCTGTTAAGCTCAAAGAGTTTGATTTTATATAAACCTCGAACAACAATTAAAGCCCAAGCTTGGCGGATTTTATTGTGGAGTGCAATTTTTGTACCCCATTGGAAGATCGACCAGCACAGCTTATGGAATTACCAGCTTGGACTTTTTTTGTTGATGGTTCAGTAAGTGGGGGGAAATATGGGGCAGGTGTAGTATTGACCAGCCCTACTGGATTCGAGGTATGTCAAGCCATTCGTTTCAACTTTAAGGTGACCAATAACGAAGCCGAATACGAAGCTCTCATAGTCGGGATGAATTTAGCCAAATCTTTGGAGCTTAAGAGTTTGAAAACGTTCAGTGATTCTCAATTGGTAGTCGGGCAATTTTCTGGGAAATACGAACAGAATGAGTTAAGGTTGAAGTCGTATGCGTCAGAGGTGAAAGAGCTGGGGGCTGGTTTCCTTCACTTTGAACTCAATGAAATTATCCGAGGTGACAATGTAAGAGCTGTCACTTTGTCTAGGTTGACATTGGTAGATGTGAAAGATTTTTCGACATTGGTACATATAGTAGTTTTGGATGAGTTTACGATTAAAAAGAAGAAACATGTAATGGTGATTGGACAAGAGGTGAATTGGATGACTCCTATTAAGGCATATCTTGAACATGGAGTTTTACCACCGGACAAGAATAAAGCAAGGAAGGTGATTTATATATCGGCAAACTTTATTACTATGATTGGGGCTCTCTATAGGAGATCGGTGAGTCATCATTTGCTACGATGTTTATCACCACAAGAAGCAGTGCCCGTGGTAGCTGAGGTGCATGAAGGGCTATGTGCTGATCACTTAGCAGGACAGGCATTAGCCTTGAAAATTATCAGGCATGGATATTTTTGGCCTACACTCCGAGCTGATGCTATAGCTTATGTGCGGAAGTGTCATAAGTGCCAGATACATGCTGATATACCTAGGAAGCCTCTGATTGAGCTCATGCCGATCCTATGCCTTATTCCATTTGCCATGTGAGGAGTGGGTATAGTAGGAAAGTTACTAAGGTCAAAGGGTCAGGCTGGATTTTGTATAGTTGCTGTCGATTACATGACTAAATGGGCAGACGCGAGGCTGATTCAGCATATAATGACTGCAGCGTGTGAAAAATTCTTTCTTGAATGTGTTATATATAGTTTTGGAGTTCTTAAGATTGTGGTTTCGGACAATGGCACTTAGTTTAAGGATAAACGATTTGAGGAGTTCCTACGGCATTGGAGAATTGATCACCAAAGGGCTTCAGTGAGTTATCCGCAAGCAAATGGGCAAGTGAAAAGCACCAATAAAGTCTTGTTTAAAGGGATAAAGAAGACATTGGAAAAAGCGAAAGTTTATGGGCTGATGAGCTTTATACGGTGCTTTGGGCCTACCGAACAACAGCTCGTACTGCTACAAGGGAGACACCTTTTCGGTTGGCGTATAGAACTGATGCTTTGGTACCAGTTGAAGTTGGGATACCTACACTTAGAAATTTATGCTTTGACGCGGTTAAAAATAGAGAAGGAGTTCGGTTAAATGTGGATTTTTTGGATGAGCTATGAACGGAAGTAAGAACTAGGATGGCTGCATACCAGCAATGAACATCGCAGTATTTTAACTCTTAAGTCTGCTCGCGCAGATTTTAGCTCGGCGATTTGGTTCTGAGGGTGATAACCAAACCAGAGCTGCAGGGTAAGCTAATGCCGCATTGGAAAGGTCCTTATAAAATTATTGTTATGCCAAGGCAAGAGACTTGCAGACTTGCGACATTGGATGGTAAGAAACTTAAGAACACATGGAATGTCACTCATATTAAACGCTACTACTACTAGCATTATTTTTCTTTTATTTTAGTTTTCGAGAATAAGCTCTTTATGGGCATTTAGTTCCTGTGGGCCGCATAATACTTTAGAGCATTATATTTAGCTTAATATATATTTATTGTCTGTGGCTCATAGTCTAGTTATAGATATAAGTATTTAGTCCAATATTTATTTTTTCTTTCTTGCATTAATGAAATAAAAAAAATCGATCACTTTTTTCTTTTTAAAGATCTGTAAGAGGAAGCTAAGAGCTGAGCTGGTACATTTTTATCCAGCTCGGTTGTGGGTGCAACGTGAACGAGCTCAGGTGATTATATTGCCAAAATCAGGCCGGTTCATCTCCTTAATTATAAGGAATGCTCAATAATGTTTTTGCAAAAAAATAAATAAATAGTTGAGTTAAGATGCCATATCCAATATAGCTCAGCTAAGATAACATGTCTATGCAATAAAAAAAAAGCTAAGCTAAGACATTATATTGTCCAATTTAGTTCAGCTCAGATGTTATGTCCAGATTTGCACAATTATGGCTCAACTCATATATTTGAGTGATTGATTGAGCTCTGCTCGGTAGATATGTTAGGGTAGGCTTAACCAGCCCATATTTCTCCTACAAACATACACCATTGAATAATGTTAATTAAGGTCTTTTGACCTAGTATTGAAATTATTGCTTTGGATAGGGGTGACAACTCGGATAACACATCCTATGACCAACAATAGTAAATGACTAGTCTGAATTTATTACACTGTAGTTATTTTGTCTGAGCTGATGATATTTTAGCTCGGTTCATTATTTTTGCCCTGTGCAAAATAAATGATTGTCAATGAGAATTTGTAATTCTACGATTATTATGTTAAGGGTTGAGATTATTTAATTCTGACCATTATTTCTGGTTAATATAAAAGCAAGCCTAATTAAATGAAACCCTAAGATTGCTAAAGGCATGAAGACAAGCTGGATGATAAAACCACTTTGGTGATAAATAGAGTGCAAAAGCATCCAATGAATGTTAAAAGTTTTGATGACCGAGCGATCAGTTCGACTATGCTAGTAGGTCTTAATTATGCTTACAAGTCTGATAAATAAATATTAAATTATTGAGCTGCTTTCAGCTCTCACCTACTTCTTCATTGTCTGATTCTTCACCAGAAGATATTGTGGGGTCAAATCGAGGGCCAGGAAGGATTTTTTGGTAGTCCAGCCCAGCTTCTTTAGCATCTTTAATCCTATTATCCTGCCCCTTGGAGTACCAATGAATTTCAGCATGATCAGCTCTGAATTCTTCTTCCTTGACTTTGTTCTCCAGCTCGGTTACTTTCTCTTCGAGCTTTCAGCTTTTTGGGCACCACAATATAGTGCCTGAGCTTCTGAGAGTTTGCTTTCCAGGCCGGAGATTTGATTGCTCATCTTAGTAATTAATTTATCATTCTCCATAATACTTCCCCGAACCGAAATTAGCTGAGTTCCCAAGTTCATGCCATCTTGGATCATTGACCCAAACCATAATTTGGCCTGTAATGTAATGGAACAATTTTAACAATTAAGTAGCAATTAACTGTTCAGCTCAAGATATAAAAGAGCTTGGGTGGTTAGTTACCTATAATAAATGAGATAGGCCTTGATCTGCCTTTTGGTTCATGGTGTGCTCAGATAACTTCTTCAGGTCTTCAGGAAGTTGGAGTGCAGTGTTAAGCTCCCGAGCTGCAACAATCACATTTGACGAGCAGGTTTCGGCCAGAGGCCAGGAGCCCGATACCATGATGAGTGGTTTGGCTGGCCGAGCTGCTTCTTTGATTGGTGTAGGGGGCCCACAAATAGGGGTCGACCCAATTAACTCCAGACGGATATTATTTGGATCGGCTTGGATTTAAATTAGGGCATGGAAGCCTGAATAATAAAAGAGATAAATTCCTACTAAGCCCAATACGGCAAAAGGGCCCAATATGGCTAATTAATTATGTAAGGAGGTGTAGAAACCCTAACTAAATAAGGGAATGTATCTAGTAGGTAAATCAGGTAATGATTCCTAGTCTTAGGGTGCAAGAAAGAGAACTGCTGTGGACATTCAAGGAGTCTGGAGAACTATTGTGAACCCTTACGAAAGACAGGTATACCTTCGTTTTAAGATTATTATTTGTGATTCGTAACAATTGGGGTATCCGAAACAAGCACGGTGGGTTGATGCTCAGGAGTCTTGATGAGCTGGTCCTCTTAATGGGTCCAACTGGTTTCAATGTTGCCTTTCTCTTTATTTGGGGTGGTCATCACCTCAGTATCTTTGGAGGTTTCATCAGTTCTAGCCTTCTTCCTGGAAGAGCGGAGTTCTCTGTTTGACTTTTTTCTTTTATTGTCCTGCTCTCTTTTTCTGAGGGCTTGCTCAGCTATAAACTCCTCTTTACTCTTCAGCTTGGATCCTGAAGGGGCTGAAGACACTGCAAAAAGAGTTAAACAGGTTAATATTTTTTGAGTTAAAAAGGTAAGAGTTAACGGAAAAAAATTAGAGCTCGGGGACTTAACCTCCAATGCTCAATAAGAAAATTTTTGAGCTGACGAAGCTTGGGGTGAATTTTGCTCGTCACGATGTGGATCTTGCACTTTTAAATAGTCATTTCCCTCATCTTCAGTCAGTTTTGGCCTTGTATTTGAGAAGCGAGTTGGGGCCCAGGTTTTAAAAGCCCCGAGGTCAGCCACAGTCATATAAATCCATTACTCTCGGCCTTTGTTGCTAGAGTTAGTATCATGCCACTTTTGGTTCCCATGCCTATACTAGATAACATAGAATCATGAGGTGAAAGTAGCAGTTCGGACCTCAAAATGGGTCCAAAAAAGTTTGAGTTGTGGTTTGACTTTCCGGGTTTGGCATCGGTAGAGGAAAGTATTAATACTTGTATAAGAGTTAGGCATGAGCTGCCCGGTAGCAATTCCTGCATCACTAAGGATGGTTTTAACAAAATCATGGAGGGGAAGGCGGAGTCCATAAGTTAGAGCTAGTTTGGGTATAGCAACACCAACCTCTCTACTCAATTCATTAACAATGGGGCTCATGTACATTTTGTCCTCGACATTTGGCTGGTAAATGTGATACGAACTGGGGATGAAATATTTTTTGTGGATTTTATTGATGAATTTGGTAGTAGCTAAGCTGGGTACGTTGGCAGTTGGGAATTTAGTTTGGTCCTCATAAATTAGGGATGTAGTGGGGATTGAATTTAAAGGTTGAGCTGTTTCTGGAGTTCGACTGGGGTTCACCTTGGATCTTTCTCTTGTTGTTATACAAGGTCTTAAAACGGTAGGCTGATCTCCTATATTAGCTTCATTATGACTTTTGGCACTGCTAGAATTTGACATTACAGTATGGGGAATATGCAAAGTGTGAGGTAATACATCTAAATGTTACCATTATTCCTATGGTCTAAAATAAAATTTTAACTAAACACGATTATTGACCTTCCAATTCAAGATGAGGGTTTTGCATCATAGGAGTAAAATTGAGGGTTTTTGCTTCGATAAAGCTGAAATAAAGGTTTGATGGGTGAGTAAAACAATTCACTTACAAGTAGATTATTATTGCTACCATTTTTAAGAAGTAAGGTGTTATAAACACTGATGGTGATTACCATTTGCAAAACCCCCAATATTATTGTTGCTTTCAATGTTTAAGTATTCATATGATATGATTAAACTACAGATTAACAGTGTATCATACAAGGAGTAGAGTATCAAATGCTTACTTGTGTGTATCTTGGATGGATTACTGAAGATTGCTATGAATCCTGCGAATTTCTTCCTTTGTTTGGCACGCAATTGATTTGGCAGATGAATGGGCGTATATGTATATAAGCAGTAAATGGTAAAAGGAGATGATGAAGGAATCTGAAGGATTCGGTGGGGACGCGTATTGGAGAAGCTTCCCAAATTAAATGGGCTATGGACCTTATGAACTATCTAGCCCAATAATTGTTTTTAGATACTTATATCTATAGTGGGCCTCATGATAGAAGCATATATGACTGCATGCTCATTTATGCTTGGGGGCTTGTTAATATAAGTGGGTTGGTATAGGCCCATAAGCCTTTAAAGTGGTTAGAATGAGTAGTTGTCACGTGGGGCTGGTCCTGGTCTGTAGCAGCTCAACCCAGAAGGGGATTAGGCGGTCACCTCAGCTCTTATATGGATCTAGCTTATAACACTATTAGAGGTAGGAAATATTCAGCTCTCCTAAATAAATTAGTATTCTATTCCTATAGAGGTTAGAGGAGGCTGGTTCTATATAAATAAAGGTAATTTCACAGGTTTGTTTACACACACACACAAAATATTTTTATTCTCTATACGATTACCCCATTATTGAGCAGTTACTTACTCTCACACCGAAGGCGAATCGGGGAGAAAATCTCCTCGCACTCGTGTTTTTGTAGGCTTATTCAGGAGCGGATTTCACGGACGAAAATCGCTATCAACAAAAATAAAATGTGAAAGTAAAATGAAATTTTAAGATAAAATTAAAAGGAAAGTAGGATGTAAAATTTTACATTTATATACTTCTTTTTTACTTTATTTTAATTTTACATGTTCTTCAAACGTAAGAAAATAATCTATTTTACTCTATAAATGTTTTACCTCCTACTTTCCAATATAGGTTTTGTATCTCGGAAAGTTGGGAGTAAAATGAATTACAATGTAAAATGAATTCCTTCCTATGTTTGGATAGTAAGGAAAATAGGAAGTAAAATATTAAATTCCTTATTATTTTAGAGACTTATGGAAAATATTTCACTTTCATTTTTACTTCCTTATATTTTGTTTTACATTGAAAAGTATTTTACCTCCAACTTTCCGAGTTCCAAACAAAGCCGTTTGATGTACAGTAGAACCTCTATATAGTAATAAACTCGTTATAGGAATAAAAAAAATATTGGTCCCAACTTGAGACTGGTTATAATTAGGAATAACGTTTACTTTGTAATATTCTATATTTTTTAAGGAACATTATTAAGTAATTTACCTCTATATAATAATAAAATATATTTATATTATATATTTATATAAAATGCTAAGATTATATTAACTGAAAATAATGTAAAATATTTATTTAAAATAGTTTGTCATAATGTTTTAGTCTTATGTGTTAACAAACGTTATCCTTATGTATGGAGTACTCATACTCATAATCAATTTCCTGTTTATTTTTTTTTCGAAAAGCAAACATTTATCATTGAAATAAATAGCCTTACAAAAGATTAGAAACACTATAATATCCCACCAACTACCTAGCTAAAGCAAAAACCAATACCACCAAAAGACAAAAGCCCACTATATCCAAATAGACAACTGCCTAGATTTGGCCCAAAACCACCCAAAAGCCTAAAGCAGGACCAAAATCTATCCTTAGCCCAAGAGACTTCCAAATTAATTATCACCCAAATCCATGTCCATTACATCATCTTCTCATCCATTTTCATTTTCCATCCCCCCATTTGCGACTGGGCCTGGGTTGTAATTTTCATTGAATAACACCAGATGGGCCGCTTCTTGGACAACATCAATAGCATGATTAACTTGGTCCAATGCCTCCAATCCAAAATTAACAGCAGCCCACAAAGCTTCAATAAATGCTCCCTCATTTTTCCGTCTTTTGCATTTCTTCTTAAAAATCAATAATTCTCAAAACCACCCATAAGATGGATTTTTCCTTATTAGGCCTTGTGGGCCAAATAATGGGCCATTTTATTGAGTCTGCTACTAATGTGATGGAATTTACAATTGAAACTATTGATAAAGTCCCTTAGCCAGACCCAATTCTTTATTTACGGACCATTTAAATGGGTTTGAGGCATTCAAGACCTAATTCAAAACCACCATTGAGTCCATGAAGCAAACAAAATTTTTCCTAATTAGATTTTTCTCCAATATCACCCTCAAAATGAATAACAAAGCTTTCTTTTTCAGCATCATCTAGGCTTGCCACTTTGATCGGAATTGAGAACAAAAAACATACATCTTTTTCTTTATTTTTAACGAACCCTCCCATTGCTGCAACCATTTCACCATCAGCATCTTTTTTCCATGCACCGTCCACAAATATGTTCCAATTCTTACCTTCTCTTGATACTTTGTAAAAAGCTATTTCTTTTTGAAAGTTTTTCCTAAATGCAAGCAATCTTGGATTTTTCATCCAATCACCTTTGTCATCACTGAAGAGACCATCAGATGCTACCATCCATTCAAAAGCCTTATTTTAACAAGAAAGATTAGTTCCTCTTTTTTTATATAGGACTTTCGAAAAATATAATTATTCCTTTTGATCCAAATTGACCAAAAAAACCACTGCTAAACTTACATTCCATCCTTTGTTAACCCAATTTTTCTTTCCAGACATCATCCAGGACCATAGCAAAATGGTATTCTCAGACCAGACGCAAAAGTTTACACCCCACCATTCTGTTAAAAATCCAACCACCCATCTTCTTATTGACAATCATAGAAATAATGTTTAATATCTTCCTCTTTGTCCTTACATCTTGCACACATACAACCTTTCTGAATTTTTATTCCTCTATCACTGAGCAGAGAATTGGTTGGGAGTATTCCATTGCCTAGTTTCCATAGGAAAATTCTAACTTTAGGAATACATTGACAACCCCAGATTTCATTCCATTTCCTGTCATCACCTAGACCTTCAAGCTTCGCATATAAATCTTTAGATTTAAAAGGTTTACCTGTTTGAGTCCAAATGACAGAATCCATATAATTGTTTACTTTACCTTAGCTAAATCTGCACACAAACGTTTTAGGTCTTTGACTTCACAAGATCTTAATTTTTTCTTCCATAAAGAACCACCTTCATCCTTTCATTGATCAATTCTTGCCAATATTTCATTTAATAAAATGCATTGCTTTGTGAATAATTTGAACAACATCATTTAAAGTATGGTAAAAGGCCTCTTGCCAGCTGGTTATCCAACCAGAAATTTATTAATACACCATTTCCAATCACCTATTTAATATTCTCCTTATTGATCCGTTGCTGGACCATTCCTTCCTCTGTAGATTTTTTTACACTGCTTATATGGTGTGATAGCTTCCATTTGACCGGCCAGTTTAAAGATTCCATATCAAGATTCGCTCCATAGATTCATTTTAAAACAGATTTCCACATACTTTCCTTGGAGTTATGCCATTTCCAAACCCATTTTACTAGCATAGCATAGTTCATTTGATCCAAATTTTCCAAAGCTAAGCCCCCTGCCAATCTTCGAGAACAAAGCATTTTCCATGATCTTGAGTGCCCTTTTCTCTCTTTATTATTGTGAACCCAAAAGAAGTATTTCCTGTATTTGTCAATTTTCTTTAACACTGCTTTTAAAATTTTAAGCATAAACATCCAATAAGTGGGGAGAGTATTTAGTGTTGAAGTAATTATGATTGATCTTCCGGCCACTGAAAGAGCAGTTCTACTCCAATTGTTCAAGTTACAATTAAATTTGTCAATTAAAGGAAGCCAAGGATTTGTACTAGCCCACCTCGCACCAATATTAAAACCCAGATACGAAAATGGAATATCACCTTTTTTACACCCTATTCCATTTCTCCATTTCTTCGAAAGTTCCTCCGAAATGCCAAAATAGTAGATGTAACTCTTGTCAAAATTTATCTTAAGACCCGATATGAATTGAAAGCATTCTAGGGTCTTTTTTACACCAATTATTGAATCTTTTTCTGCATCCAAAAAGAGAATTGTGTCATCCGCATATTTGGATATGTGATATACTGCATCCCTCCGCAATGAGAAGACCTTTTAATAACCCTACTGCTTCAGCATTTTTTAGCATTGAGCTAAAAATGTCTCCCACAATATTGAACAATAACGACGATAACAGATCTCCTTGTATTAAACCCCATTTTGGACTAAATTCCTTAGTAGGAGATCCATTAACTAACATCGATACCTTAGCTGAAGTAAGAATGGCTTTGATCCAGTTTCTCCATTTTCTTCCAAACTTTATTTTTTCCAAGACTTCTAATAAGAAATTCCAGTTTACTGTGTCGAAAGACTTTTGGAAATCTAGTTTCAACACTATATATTTTTTTCTCTTTCTTCGAATCCATTCAACAACCTCACTTGTAATCAAAATGTTATTCGAGATGTTTCCTCTTTGGACGAAAGCAGATTTCACACCTGCTATGATTTTTTCATCAACCATTCTTATACGATTAGCAAACACCTCAACTAGGATTTTATAAATTGAATATGAAAGGCTAATAGGTCTGAAATCTCATAAGTCCTTGGTCCCCTGTTTCTTTGGAATTAAAGTGATGAAGGAAGAGTTTAAATCCGATGGAAAACTCTCATTCGAATGAAATGATGAGAATAAATCAACAAAATCATCTTCAATAAAACGCCAGAACTTTCTTGTGAGTTTGAAATTTATGTCATCTGGACCCGGAGCCTTCGATATAGCACAACTTAGCATTGCTTGTTTAATTTCTAGAGCAGTGAATGGTACCTCTAGAAGACCTTTATCCCTTTATGATATACTCAAAGTTTTCAGTTTGCCAATTCTAAACAAGATTACCTTATTTCTATTAGAAAAGAATTCTTCAAAATGCTTCCTAACTGCCTGTTGTCTCACCGGCACAAGTCGGGTCGAACAAATAGTATAGTTTAGTAAGTTGAGTATCGTCTCCACAGGGAAGGACTAAGATCA
>JAUEJK010381914.1:0-15595 GCA_032274865.1 Eryngium alpinum
ACTTAAAAAAATTACCTATATCCTTACTTTTTTTTTACCACTTAAAAAAATCACTTTTTTTAAGTGGTAACCAAACACCCCCATAGTTTTGATTGCTAAACTAGTTAAACCCTTTGCGGGGTAATTAAATTAGGTTAACACTGTAAGTTGCTTTAAACTAATTTTATCTTCAAGAAAAACTTTCTAGAATAGAAGAAATTAAGGTAGATGCTGCAAATTAATTATCCAAAAAAGAAAACGAGTTGAGGCAACAATTGCTAGAAATGTCGTGGACCAGCATTTTAATTACTAATCAACTAGCCAAACTCCATCGCCGGTCATTCAAGTCTATTCCGTGTGCTTGTCAGAGTCATTCAAGTCTACTCCGTGTGCTAGTTTAGTATATTAAGTTCGGATCATTATTCCGTATGTCTTGATTATTGGATTGTCCCACATCCTTTGCGTGAGGTACTGTAGTGCTAATTTAGAAATTATCACCTTTCAAGCTAGTTTTAGTCTCGCTCGTTTTTCACCCCTAGACCGGGTAAATGAAATGCGTCAGTTGCTTGGGCCGGATTTTGATAAACTTTTTGATGCAAATGAAGAGATTGAAGCAGGGCTCAATATCATCACTAATGGGCAAGGTCTAATTGCAAATACAAATTTTTGGCAGGCTGTCAATCATGGGCTTGAAGCCTTGAATCGCGTCAACAAAAGTAATGAGGATTGATCTGAGCAGAACTGCAAGTTGAACATTGGGCTGCTTTGCTTTTGTTTTGTTGGGTAGTAATTGGTTAATGTGGATCTGGGCTGGGTAGTAGATATCTGTTTTTGTTAGTTGCTTTTAAAAGTGTTTTGCTATGGCATATGCGCTGTCTAATGTACTATCTACCTTCGGCTTCTTAATATATTTGCTCTTCTATATTTTTTTTCTTTTAATCCAAAATTTTAAATATAATATTTAATAAATAGTACTCCCTATATTTCAAAATAAATGCTCCCCATATAATTTACACGTAGTTTTAGATGATATTTTAACCTATTACTCTAAATTTTTATTTGATATATTTTTTGTAAAAAAATATTAAATAAAAATAAGTTAAAACATCATCTAAAACTACGTGCAATTTGTCTGGGGAGCACTTATTTTGAAATAGAGGGAATAATAAATAACACGGTGTGTTTGGAAATATTGATTTGATTTGAAATGCTTCAATTCAAATTTAGGAATTGAATACTTGGAATTTCAAATGACATCGTTTGAGATGGAATTTGAAATTCCAAAAAGTTAGCTTAAAACTTGAATAGCATAGAATTGAAACAATTCCAAATCCAAATTCTTCAAATTCCCGCACAAGTGAATTGTGTCAATTCCATCATTTGAAATCAATTCCAAATTCCCAAAAACTACTTTTATTTAATATTATTTTTAAATTATATTCTATTATCTAACATATTTATAATATTTAATAATATTTAATTAAATATAACAAATATGTATCTTTAATTATTAATCATATTAAATTTAACTTAATTATATTGACTTTACCACTTTGTGTTCCGTTCGGACAAATCAATTGGGGTGTTTGACCATCACTTATTATAACTTATAAGTGGTTAGCTCTTAAAATAAGTACCTACTTATTATATTTTTCTCTAATATAACGTAGTGGTGTCTATTAGACTTTAAAAATAAATTATTTATGACTTGAAATTAATAATTTGAGTTAAAATTATAAGTGAAATGTAATTTAAAAGTTGAAAGTTGGCAATAGTTATAATATTCAAACATAAAATATTTATAAATTCAAATAATTTTTTCAATAATAAGTAAGTTATAGGTTGAGGATTCTTCATAACTAACTTAAATGACACCTCAAACACCGTAGTGCAAAAAATATATATGATTCTTATATTATTTTTTATTTTATTTTATTTTATTTTAATTTTTGTTATTTATATATACTTTAGCACTTAAATATCAATTTATTTAAATATTTTTAGATTTTTGAAATAATATTTTTAATTTTAAATCAATATTTTTGTTTTTAAATCTTAATATTTACATATTTTAAGTTCTTTGTGACTTTATTTTAGTATATTTAACTTAAACAAATTATAAAAAAAACTCGGAAGAATACATGACACGACTTTATTTTAGTAAATTTAACTTACACAAATAAAAAAAAAACTCAGAAGAATTTATGTCAAATCAAGAAAGAAGTTGGTAAGAATTCAGAGTTAGAGGTTAGGGATTAGGTTTGGGGTTTAAGGTTTTGGGGTTATGGTTTAAGATTTAGGGTTTAGGATTTAAGGTTTAGGGGTTAGGGATACTTACTGAGAATGTGGTTTAATAAAGGGTAGAAGAACTTATGATTAGGGATTAAAGTTTAATCCTCAGTTCTTCTACCTTAAACCATAATCCCTAAACCCTAAGCTTCTGCTACAATTTGTGTAACTAACTTATAAGTTGAAATGGTTTTTTTAACGAATACTTAAAAAATAATTTATAAGTTGGGGTTTCCATATAATTAACTTATATGGAACCCCAAATACACTAGTAGTGGGTTCGAAAAAGAATTATTAAATTTAAATATAGATTATTATAATATTATTTATTTTACTTTATTTTAATATTTTTAAATTTTATTTATATATATTTTAGTAAGAAATTCGGAAAAATTTAGGATTGGAGGTTAGGGGTTATTTATTGAAAATATGATTTAATAAAGATTTAAGTTTAAGTAATAAAATAAATAATCTAAAATAAAAATATTAATATATTAAAATATAATAAATAAATATAGGAAGAAATATACAATTTAATAAATTTTTTTAATTTTCTATATTTATTTAAATAATAAAATAAATAAATTGAAATAGATATATAATAGAAAATTGAGATACATCCGAGGAGTATATGACTAAAAAAATTAATAAATAATATTTTAAATTCATTTAAACAATAAAATCAGAAATTAAAGTAAATGTAGAAAATTAAAAATTAATAAATAATTATTTAAGTAATAAAATCCAAAACTAAAGTAAAATTATAAAATTAAGGAGAGAAAAAAGAGGTAAATTCACTAGAAATCACAATCTTCATGCTACAACATTAACGGAAGAGAAATTTTATTCATCCCCGGCTACACTATTCATCCAAGGTAAAAATATTTTATTCAAAATACATTGTAGATAAAGTTGTGAAAGTCTTTGCCGCTATATATTGTAGGAGTAATTTACATTTATCATACTGTACTTGCCATCGAGATGTACTTACCATAATGTACTTCCACATCTAGCACTTATCATACTACATTTAGCTGTATCCGTGCGATATGCATACTTCCGTCAAAAATTATTTAACAACGTTAGTTGACCGTTGATCAGAGGTATTTTCGTAATTTTATATAAAATAATTAAAATTTTTTATATAAATTTCTTTTAAAAATTAAATAAAAAGATAAAGCAAAAATTATGAAAATTATTTTTATTTAAGATATTTTTCGTAATTTTTATAATAAATTACGAAAATTATGAAAAATTACGAATACAAAAAATATCTCTATTTTTTATAATAAATTACGAAAATTACGAAAAATTAAGTAAAATATCTCTTTTTTTTATAATAAATTACAAAAATTAAGAAAAATTACAAAAAAATATCTCTATTTTTTATTAATTTTTATTTATTATTTAATTTTAAAAATAAAATTTTATATAAAATAATTTAAATTATTTTTATAGTAAAATTATGAAAATACTAAATTAGTTTTATAGTAAAATTATGAAAAATATCTTTATTTTTTATTAATTTATATTTATTATTTAATTTTAAAAAAAATTATATAAAAAAATTTAAATTATTTTATATAAAATTACGAAAATACCCCTGGTCAACGGTCAACTAACGGTGTTAAATAATTTTTGACGGAAGTATGCATATCGCACGGATACAGCTGAATGTAGTATGGTAAGTGCTAGATGTGGAAGTACAGTATGATAAGTGCAAATTACTCTATATTGTAGTGGGAGATCAAAATTTTTTAAAGCCACTTTTACCCCGTTACATTTTGTAGCCGGAGTTCATAAAGCTATATTTAGTGGCAGGACTTCAAATGGCCTTATGATTTGAAACAAGACAGAATATGATGGGACTGCCAGAGACTTATTAATAATCTTTACACCATTGCCGTTTATCTAAATTATCGCTCTCAATCTACTAAGTTACTCCTCCATCTGGGCGTCTCCTTCTCCTGGCTCAATTCCACACACAAATGCATCGCTCCTCATCGCCTTCGCTCCTCTATCACCTTCGTCGGCGTCAGCGTCACTGCCGGAACCCTAGCTCTTTATACTATTAATGGCCGCAGGCCGGTGAACTAGTCACAATTCAGGAAGAATTTTGCATTTATTCGTTTTGAATCACAGGAAGATATAAGCAAAGTTTTGGATGCTGAAATTATGAGGTTCCCTCACCTCCCTGCAATTTTTGCTTTGACTAAATTTATTCAAGCCAATAAAAAGATCACCCCTGTAATATATTGATAAGCCCATAACAAAATAAATATAAATCCATATCGGGTAATAATACAAGCCCAAAGTAAAAGAATAAGGGTAGTATAAATTTATAAGTGCTAAATAAATAAAAAGGCCCAAATAATAGAAAAGGCCCAGCACCATTAAGAAATACAAATGGCCGAAAATATAGGCATATGCAACCAATACAAGGCTGACACGTGGCAGTAAAGACTAAATTTTGGGGCGTGGAGGGATGACAGAAGCAAGGTACGCATTACTCTCTTTTCACTGTTATGTTGTCAGAATTTTGTCATATTTTCTCTCTCTAAAAACCGTTGTCTTATCCTCACACTGGAGGGGTTTCGACGGACCCTCGCCGGAGCTCTGGTAGTGACGTTTGTTTCCTTTTGTAGGTCATTTGTGACTCATCATTTGGCGCTAGAAGTGGTCTTGAATCACGACCATATATAGTCATTTAGTCATATACTCATAGTCTCTTTTGAGCAGAAATGGTCATGTCTAAGGACGAAGTAACAAGTCCTTTAGTGAGAAAGCAACACAAGAGGTTAGAAAGGGTCATTAATTCCCATCCTTCAGCTAATATCTTTTGCACCCCACGACCACATGTCTCAACACGTCTTAACTTTGATACTATCAATCGTGATAAGAGTGTAGAAGCAAGTAAGACAAGTCAGAAACGACCTTGTGAAATTATGGTCATTGGAGCAGAAAAAGAGGTTCCAAAATTTAACAAGAAGAGTTTGGAGGAAAGTGATGTAAGGTTTATGTTAGAACAAAAGAAGAGAGAAGCTCAAAAGAAAAAGACTATAGTCCCGTTTGTTTTAGCTTTTTTGAGCAGCTTTTAGCTTCTAGCTTCTCAAAAAGTTGGAGATATGGTGTTTGTTTCAGCTTTTTAATCGAGAAGCTAAAAGCTGAGCTTTTCACATTTATATAGAAAAAAGCTAAAAGCTAGAATCACCCCAGGAGATGCTTCTGGCTTTTCATTCTCAATTTATTAAAATTAATTTCCTTATTAAGCAATTTGTATTAACTTTTTAAGAAGCAAAATTTGATAAACAAACAGTCACATTTAGCTTTTAGAAAAGCAGAAGTAGAATCTGATTCTAAAAATCAGAAGTAGAAGCAGAAGTTGTAAAATCATAAGCCGAAACAAACAGGGCCTATTCCAGAGCAAGCAAACCCAATAAAGGAGGAGGTCGAGAAATTGAAAGCGTATCAGAAGTTGTTAAAAGAGAAGATAGAGGCTCAACGAGCCATACAAAAAATGGAGGAAGAGTTGAAAGGTCTACAACAGACCAAAGATGAGAGCTCAGAATACAAAACCATAAGTACTTCCCAGTCAATGAAAACAATGAAGAAGGACGACCCTAAAAAGAGGGAAAAGAAGCAACCAAAGGCAAAAGTGTCATCAGAAATTATGCAATTTAAAGAAGAAATGACCATCATGAAACAATTTGTAGCTTCACAAAAAGGAATGCCACTTCATGAGAACGAGCCACTTATTGAGAAAATCGAGAAAGCCCCGGTAGACCATTCGCTAAGAGTTCCACAACTTGACCCATTTGATGGCACAACCGACCCAGGAGATTACTTAGAGATATTTAATGGTCGTATGAACTTCTATGGTCATAGTGACATTCATAAGTGTCAATTATTTCCTACTTGTCTGCAAGGAAGTGCGCGCAAGTGGTATTGTAAGCTTAAAGCTCGTTCAATAGACTCATGGAAGACATTAACAGACCAATTCAAAATGAGATGGTCAAGCAACTTGGAGGATGGCAAGGAGTCTTGTGCTTTGATGCAAGTAAGGCAAAGAAAATCTTAGTCACTAAGAGAATATATTGCAAGGTTTAGACAAGAGTGTACAGACATTCCTTATCTCGTTGAAGATGTTGCGATCAACTCATTGGGACATGGTATAGACCAAGACAGACATAGTCATATCATTGAATAGTATCTTGAGAAGCGCCCCAAGTCTTTAAGGGCATCTTTCCAAATCTTAGAGCACCGACTTAACATTCAAGAAGCCGCAGGCAGCGTTCGCCCAAAATGGAACACTCGTGGGAACGAAAGAAGAGACAAATCAAATGGTAAAAGAGATGACTCAAGGAGAGATTGGAAGAGCTCTGATAAAAAAGAAAGGCCCCGTTTCAAAAGTGATGATGAGTATACGCAACTCAACACTTCACGAGTAAAGATACTCGAGTTTTTGCAAAAAGACCCCACCTACAAGATGCCAAAACCAATGAATCCTAATCGGAAAATCAATACATCAAAATATTGTGACCATCACAAGGATTATGGTCATGAAACAGAAAGGTGCAACCAGCTAAGAGAGCTCATAGAAAGAAAAATTCAAGCAGGAGAATTAAATCAATTTGTTGAAAAGCCTCAACGTGTTTCAACAATTGAGACATGAAGTGATTATAGAGTTGTCTCAGCAATCTTCGGTGGTCATGCTGGTGGTGGATTCTCTAAGAATAGTCATAAGAGTTATGCTCGGCAAGTCCACGCAGTTGACATACGACCAATCAAGAGAGCAAGGTCATCAATGACCATTTCCTTCTCAGCAGATGACTATCATGATGACCTTCTTGAGCCCCATGATGATGCTCTGGTCATAACAACATGTGTCGGCAGAAATAAAGTCCAAAAGATGCTCATAGACAATGGTAGTTCTGTTGATATCTTATTTCAACCCGCTTATGAAAGGATGGACATCTCTGAGTACAAGCTAGACCTTAGCACAGAATGCACACTCTATGCTTTTAATGGGCAACCAGTCTCTAGCGTTGGTACGATCGACTTACCAGACATTTTTGGAACCATGCCTCAACAAGTTGTCAAGACCATTACCTTTTATGTGGTCAATTTGCACTCCATGTATAATGCTATTCTAGGGCGGACCACATTAACACTCTTAGGAGCTGTCACATCTATTCCACATTTAAAGATGAAGTTTCCAACGGAGGCTGGTGTTGGAGAAATGAGAGGAGATCAAAACATCGCTCGCAATTGTTACTTGACAACACTGCAAACAAATGATAAAGGAAATGCTATATGTCACAACATTCAGCTTCAAATGGAGAACTTTGGAGAAGAAATGACCAATCCTAAAAAAGCATTGCCTGAAGGAGAAATTGAGGAGGTGGTCATAAACCAAGACCATCCCCAGAAGAAGTTTTTGATAGCGAAAGATATGCAAATGGTCATTAAGCAACAATTGGTGGATCTACTGAATGAATTTATGGATATTTTTGCTTGGTCTCCACAGGAAATGCCAGGGATCCCTGAGACTATAGCAGTCCATCGATTGGGAATTGACCCCACAAGACCACCAATAAGACAAAAGAAGAGGCACATGTCGAGTGAAAAACAAAGGGCTGTAGAGGAAGAGGTACAAAAATTATTGGATGCTCAATTCATCAAAGAGATTCAATTCCCAGAATGGGTGGCCAATGTGGTCATGGTAAAAAAGAGTAATGTGAAATGGAGAATGTGCACCGATTACACAGATCTAAACAAGGCTTGCAAGAAGGACTTCTACCCATTGCCAAATATCGATCAACTCATTGATTCAGTAGCAGGTCACAAGACCCTCTCATTTCTAGATGCCTTCTCCGGTTATAATCAAATCAAAATGATGAAGGAAGATGTTCCTAAGACTGCGTTCATCACCCATCAAGGAGTATATGCCTACACGGTCATGCCCTTTGGGCACATCAATGCTGGTGCTACTTTCCAACGCACCATGGACAAAATCTTCGCTAAACAAAAGGGTCGCAACTTGGAAGTATATGTGGATGATATGATCATCAAGTCAGTTGAGGAAAATGACCATATTGGAGACCTAAGAGAAATATTCCAGGTGGTAAGGAGAGCAAGCATGAGATTAAATCCCTTGAAATGTGTTTTTAGAGTTAGTTCTGGAAAATTCCTAGGATTTATTATCTCTCAAAGGGGCATTGAACCAGATCCAAAACAAATTAAGGCAATATTGGAAATGAGTGCACCAAAGACCCCTCGTGCCATAAAGGTCTTAACTGGTTGTTTGGCGGCCCTGAGAAGGTTCATTCCAAAAGCTTCAGAAAAGTTTTTGCCATTCTTTGATACCTTGAAGCAAACAAAAAAGTTTAGTTGGAACCAAGAGTGTGAAATTACTTTCCAAGACCTTAAAGAATTTCTCACTTCACCACCAATCTTGGTATCACCACAAGGAGTAACCATGCTCTATGTGTACGTAGCAGCATCTGAAAGAGCTGTAGCAGCAGTCTTGGCTAGGAAGAGTAACACTACTTTGTGCCCAGTCTATTATGTGAGTCACGTTTTGAGGCAAGCGGAAGAGCATTATACTAACATAGAGAAGCTAGCTTATGCAGTGGTTATTGCAAGCAGAAAATTGCGAGATTATTTCCAAGGCTAAAACATACAAGTGCTCACAGACAAGCCAATTAGAAAGATATTGCATAGACCCGATATCTCTGGACGGTTAGCCACATGGGCATTAGAGCTCAGTCAATACAATATTGAATATAAGCCCAGAATGACCATTCAAGTGCAAGTTTTTGCTGATTTTCTCACTGAATGTGATTTCACTCTAGAAAATGAGGAACAACAAGTGGTTGACCCGTCTACCTCAACTCAACACCAGATGGTCATAAGGTCATGGAAGTTGTTTGTTGATGGCTCCTCCACAAGCACGGGAGGAGGTGTTGGAATTATCTTAGAGAGCCCCGAAGGATTCAAAGTAAACCAAGCTATAAAGCTATCCTTTATGGTCACAAATAATGAGGCATAATATGAAGCACTCATAGCTGGTCTACAATTAGCACTCAAGTTGGAAGCATTTCGGTTAGAGGTCTTCACAGACTCATAACTAGTGGCCAATCAAGTCAATGGCACATACAAGACCATGCACGAGAACACAACAAAAATATTTGGAGGTCGTACTATCTTTAATCACAAAATTTACTCATATATCCATATCAAATGTGGATAGAGAACAAAACAAGACTGCTGACTCTTTGCCAAAATTAGCCTCATCTCATACTCATGATATAAATGATGCAATTTACATTAAAGAGTTATTTACACCCACAATTTGCGCACAAAAACAAATTCTCATGGCGCAGGAAGAAAATGACTGGCGCACACCAATCAAAAAATATATTATGTCAGGAGTCTTACCAGATGACCATAGTGAAGCTCGTAAGCTCAAAACTCAAGCTCGCAAATATTCCATTATTGATGACAAACTATATAAACGAGCATTCACTTCCCCTCTACTCTTATGTATAGGTCCTGAGCAAGCCCAGTATGCTATGATTGAAATTCATGCTAGTAATTGTGGAGAACACTTAGGAGGTAAGAACCTCGCATTTAAGATTATACACCAAGGCTATTATTGGAATACTATGAGAAAGGATTGTCTAGAGTTTGTTAAGAAATGTGATTCTTGTCAAAGATGTGCTAATTTAATTCATACTCCTGCAAATGACTTGATAGCAATACTCAATCCAATACCATTCAGTATGTGGGGCATCGATCTCGTTGGTCCGCTCCCAAAGGCAAAAGGAGGTTTCGAATTCTTAATTGTCACTGTTGATTACATGACCAAATAGGTAGAGGCACGACCCACAGTCAGAATAAGAGAAATTGATATCATCCACTTCATCATGGAAATGGTCATCTTTCGTTTTGGAGTACCAAGAGTTATAGTCTCAGACAATGGAACACAATTTGTTGGCAAGGAGGTAGAGGCTACTTTGGCTGAATTAAGAATCAAGCATGCCAAGTCATCTGTTGCCTACCCTCAATCTAATGGTCAAGTAGAGGTCTCAAATCGCACCATTTTAAATGGTCTAATCTGAAGAGTGTGGCAAGCCAAAGCTAAATGGCTGGAAGATCTCCACAATGTCTTATGGTCTTACAGAACTACTCCTCGAACAGCTACGGGTGAGACTCCGTTCAAATTGGCTTATGGAACAGAAGCAGTGTTACCAATTGAGCTGGGATTACAATCTCTCAGAGTTGAAAAATTCAACATGGAAGACAACCAAGTGGGGCTAAATGTGAACATGGACTTATTGGATGAGTCAAGAGATGCAGCTAATTTACGCTTGGCTCTGTATCAAAACAAAGTTGCACAGCATTACAACAAACGAGTCAAAACTAGGTCATTTCAAGTGGGTGATCTAGTACTTCGAGATAAAAAGGCCTCGGGAGCCAAAGACCAAGGCAAGCTGTCACCACCTCGGGAAGGACCATTCAGAGTCATTGAGGTCATTAAGCCAGACACATATCTACTTGAAGAAATGAATGGCACACCATTGCCCAATGCTTGGAATATAGCTCACTTAAAGAAATACTATCAGTAAAAGAGCTTGCTACAATAAAGTTTAATTTATTTAAGTTATTTCAAAAAGACCGTATGGTCATTTTCTCTCCTGTTCTTTCTTAAGTATTAATGAATGATCCGAATTTCTTCATTACAATTTATGTCATCTTTTCATCACACGAACAAATATATTACTACTAATGGTCATTCATGACCATGATAGTCGTATACGACCTTACATGATAACAAATTCTCTCTATACACCGTGGACTAATGGTTATACAAATGACCACTCTTACACTCCATTGCAAAAATGTAACAAGCAAAAATCCAAGTATAAATAATCATATATGATCATCCATGTTACACGCATTATTTAAGTATCATTACCAACAATATTATTTAAATGGTCATAATTCGACCATACATGATACATGAATACAAGTGATATAACTGAAATTTTTCTAAGTACAAATGGTGGTACAAATGACCACTATTTTGATTGCTTATACTAACACAATTACTTTGATTACACATAGCCATTAACACTAACAATCAACACAGTACGAGATGTACACATATGAATGGTCATACGAAGACATATATATTCACCACATGACTCCATCAAGCAATCGTAGTATAACACATATGACTAAATATAAACAGCAACATAATAGTATAATGGTCATAAAAGACCGTTCATTTTATAAAACATCTCTACTTTACTTCACAACAAGCACTTGTATTCAAAACGACACATATACTCATACAAATGATCTTATTTTCAAAATACCACTATGAGTATAAACGGTCACACATGACCATACATTTACAACCATTTTTATTTACTTTATAAATAAACACTCACATCACTTCATACAAATTAAGTATAAATACTCGTAAATAGAAACATTCAATTGAGGAGATAGCAATCACGTTACGCAACGAGAGCAATAACTCATTAAGTTATAAAATCACAAACCACCACAAATGACCATTTCAGGCGTTATCAATAAACCATCACCTACATTACTTCATACATATCTTAGAAATTAAAATAGTCATATTAAAACCATAGTTCAACAGTCTGCTAACAAAAAGAGCATCATTTACTACAAGCATTCGAGCATACTAATATATCTTCAAGCACTTAACAATTAAATTACACAAGTCTATAGCCATATATGACCAACAGTACCAAACAAAACAATCAAAATAAAATCCCTAATAAAGCAAATATCATTCTTTAAGCACCACCCGCACCAGTATCACTTCCTTCACCACGATTACCCTTGTCATCTCCTTCAGCACGATCCTCTTTGTCACTTCTTTCAGCACGATCATCTTCACCAGTAGTCTTATCATTCTCATTCTCACTCTCATTTCCTTCGCGATCTGCGCGATCACCTTCCTCTTCGGCATTCTCATCCTCTTGATCAGCATTCTTTTGCTCAGCACCACGACCATCAGCAAGAGCTTACAAAGCATCTTCATACTCAGCCCATGACTTACCACCGATATCAACTTTATCACTAACAAATTGTTGAAGGCAAGCATTATAACCAATTTCAGTGCTTCGAGCGGCCAAATCCTTGGTATTTTCAAGCTGCTGATTTAATGATTCAATCTCAGTACCACGACTATTCGCCAACTTCTCTAATCCACTTATCTTCTCATTCTGAGAACCTAACTTCACCTTCAGTTTACGAATGCGCTCCTCATACTTACCCTTAGCCTTTGACATGTTCTCATCAGTTTTCTTCTTCTCATTTTCAACCTCTTGCACCTTCTCATTCAGCGACTCGTTAACAAGCTTTAAAGCTTCCATCTCCTTCACCAAATCAGCTTTCTCATTACTCAATTCATCATACTTACCTTGCAACTCGTTCAAACGACTTTGAGCTCCATGCCCAAAGCCATTCCTCATGTGAACATAGTTTGACATCAATCTACAGGCAAACAAATTAGTCACCCTCTCCAAATCCTCTGGATCATGATCAACATAATGCTCAGCATCATTCAGCAGATTGAAACCTTCAAGAATCTGGAAGGGACGGTCAGGCCCAATGAACCAGCCTTCCTTATCTCCAACAGTTATAGTGCACCCCAATGAGGGTCCAGCATCAGGAACAACCCTAGTCCTCTTTAAGGCATTTCCACCACTTATAACCCTTTCCAATGGTCGTTTCACGATACGACCATGAGCTTTTCCCTTCCCATCATCTTTACTCTTATCACTTTCAACCATAGGCGCACTACTCGAAGGACGAGCATTACTCTTACTCGTTACAAGAGTCTTTTTCGGAGATTGACTAGCCATAGTATTCTTCTTACGATTCAAAATGAGCTGAGCAATTCATCAGGCATATTCCCACCAACAGTAGAGCCACCAACCACCGCTTGCTTCTTAGCACCAGACACTACAAAATTAAAATAAACAATCAATAGTCATAAAACTGATACATAACAACTATAGACACACATACGAGCATAAAAATGACTATACTCACATCCATGCCTACGTAAGAATGACGGGTCAAGGAAATCCCCATGGCGATAGCTAATTTCCTCACCATTAACAATTTGAATTTTCTCTTCCGTATAAGTACGACCACCATTAAAACTAAGCGAAGTCTCCGGAGAAAGCAATTGCCAATGACTAATAACAAACAATTCCGGACCACGAGCATAAATATACTCTAATTTCCACCCAGGATGAGAGGTTGGTGCAGTCACCAAAGCAACTCGATTCTTTCGAGTACAGAAGAAATACATCTTACTTTTCTTAAGCATATTCATTCTATATATACTAAAAAACATCTTAATATCAAGAGTCACATTAATATCACTACAACGAGCAATGAAGGCGTAAAGTATCAAATGACTATTGGGGACAACCTGACTAAACCCACAACCCATATACTCGAATATATCCATTAAGAAACAATGCAACGGAAAATGAAGACCAAGTTTAAACAGCACCGTAGGAATCGCATGAAATATTCCATTGGGATCTTCGGGAGACATCCAAATACGTTCGGTAGGATCAGGAAAACGCAACACATGCACACGACGACAAATCTCGTACTTATTATAAAAGTCGTTTATGAAACCAAGACCATCCAATAAAATACTAGGCGAGTCTATCTCCGAATTATCACCAAAACAATGAGTCAAATATGCCATATGCTCTGAGGCTTTTTCGAGACGTTTATTATTCTCTAAGTTTAAGAGCGCTTGTTCCAAAAGCGCAGCCCCATTTGCCTCATAATCATCTTCAGTAGAAACAGAAACACGACTAGGCCCACTCGTTCCCCTCTCACCTCGAATCGTTTCTAACTCACTCTGAGTAGACTCTGAACCATTCCCTTCATCTTTTTCATTGACATTTAATGCAATATCATGTTCTAAATCACTATCTGAGTTTTCAATTGAGTTCACAGCCCTAAATTCACCATCGTTACTTCGATTATCCGCATATCCCCCAATTTCCTCACTACTATACGCCATTATTAGGGTTTCCTAAGAACTCTAAAAGATGTATATCGAAGAAGAACGAAAAGACACTGATGTAAAAAAAAGAAAAAAAAAGGGAAGAAAACGTACTTGGGAGATTTGATCCAAGGAATATAGCACGAACAAACCGAGACGGATCGTAAATCACACAACGAAACACAAGAACGAGATTAGAAACAGTACGAACACAGCAACGAAACCACGGATATAAATCGTGATTACAAAATCTCACGTTTTCACTACTCCCACAAAAGAACAACAATGGCGAAAATCTGCAAAGATAAAATAAACGAAGAAGATGAAAAGAATAGAAGAGGATATCAATGTCACCAATACATACATACATATATATATATATATATATATATATATATATATAGACAGAGGAAAGAGAGTAATAAATTCAAAATAGCCTCGTAAAACGAGACGCGTACTCGGTAAGCTTTAATATAACCAAATATATAAAATATCACCTAATACATATCTCTTCTCCACAGAAACACGTAACGACTGCCACGCTTCTCCTCGAAAACATCAATGCCAATATTGGTGCACGAATTTCAATAAAATATGACTATACATATACTACCAAACATACATACACTATGTTCATACATACATATTTTGCAACTCGAATAAACCATAATTACTTAGAACAGTTCCTTAATGGGCCCTAAAGAGCCCACTAATGAACTAGGGGGGCAAATGATAAGCCCATAACAAAATAAATATAAATCCATATCGGGTAATAATACAAGCCCAAAGTAAAAGAATAAGGGTAGTATAAATTTATAAGTGCTAAATAAATAAAAAGGCCCAAATAATAGAAAAGGCCCAAGACCATTAAGAAATACAAATGGCCGAAAATATAGGCATATGCAACCAATACAAGGCTGACACGTGGCGGTAAAGACCTAATTTTGGGGCTATAAATAGTGGAGGGATGACAGAAGCAAGGTACGCATTATTCTCTTTTTACTGTTATGTTGTCAGAATTTTGTCATACTTTCTCTCTCTAAAAACTGTTGTCTTATCCTCACACCGGAGGGGTTTCGGCGGACCCTCGTCGGAGCTCTGGTAGTGACGTTTGTTTCCTTTTGTAGGTCATTTGTGAGGAGTCAGCTCAGCTGAGGACTCATCATACATGGAGGCCAATTCTTTTCTCTGTATAAGTTAGATTGTGTATAAGTTGGATTGAGAAGTTTAAACTCCCGCTATAAA
>JAUEJK010383012.1:0-15586 GCA_032274865.1 Eryngium alpinum
AAACCAAGTCAAGGAGCAAGCAGGAGCAACCTAGATCTAGAAGGAGAAGGAAAGAAGGAGGACATAGAACATATCATATAGCAGCTTTAAAAATGAATAACACAATAAACAAACATGTTTTTAAACAAAGGATTACATTTCCATATCTTTACAATGGGAACTCGAAGAACCCTAATTTGGGTAACTACTAGACGAGTATTTCTGGTTAAATTGCTAATGACTACAATTAAAATACTGATAACAGCTTTAAAAACGAATAAGACACTGAACAAAGGTATTTGTAAAAAGGATTAAATTCCCATATCTTTAAAACAATACTTATATACTACTCTCAAGCCTAAGAATCACGCATCCAACTAAACATGATTTTTACAAGCTACAATTTTTCGTACCTCGTGTATTCCTTTTAGTAGGTCAAACAAGAAATTTAAACCCAAAACACGACCATGTCATGGATGATCACATTACTCGGGGGCGGGGGCGGGTTTTTAGAGGCCTAAAGGGAAACTTGAAATACTAGCTTTTAAAATTTAAGTAAAATAGAAATTATTTAACTTATCTTATTTCTATAATTTTATTATTACCAAATATATATTATAGTTTTTATAAATTTATATTTAGTCTCTTTGGCCGGGGGTCCTTACGGAAACAGCCTCTCTATTCTTCTGAATAGGGGTAAGACTGCGTACATCTAACCCTCTCCAGACCCTACTTCTGTGGGACTAACTGGATTTGTTGTTGTTGTTGTTGTTGTTATAAATTTATATTTAGTAAATAATTATTTCTAATTTTCTATTGTATTTTAAAGAAATACATATAATTTGGAAGTTAATGTCACAAATTAAAATGAATATTCTAATAATGCTAAAATTGTTAAAATACTTAAATAAATTTAAAAGTAACATTATAACATAAAAAGATAAATGTTACTATTATATATATTTACTATACCTAAACGATACTTAATATATGTCCTAAACTAAGACGAAGGGTAAATATTAAAAAATATATGTTAGGATAAAGATAGTTTACCTAAAGAAAATCAAAATTCTCATTTTTAAATTTAGAATATTAATATTTATTAGAAGTATTTAATTTTTAATAAAAATAATTAAAGAATATTAAAATAAAAATAAAAAATAAACTTAAACTTAAAATATAAAGATAAAAATAATTTTTTTATATTTTATAAAAAAATAAAAATTAAATACTTATAGATATACAAATATAAAGTATGAGGCCTTAAATTTTTGAAGGCCTAAAGCGATTGTCTCCTTCGCCTAAAAGTAGAGTCGCCCCTGACATTACTTCTAGGTTGCTAATATATCTCAATGCTATTGGTTAAGACATTTAATATATCTCAATCGCTATTCGTAGAATATATTGTTGTAGTGGCACGGGAGGTGGTTTACTGATCTGTTTAAGACTTCTATATGCTTCTTGAACATTATCTCATTTCTTGATATCAACAAGATAACTTGAAAGTATGAAGTGATTTTAAAGAGTTAACTTTCCAACCGTTATAAAAGTTTGAGACTTTGCAAGCACAAAAAGTTCGACATTGAAACATTATATTAGTTTGAGATTTTGCAAGCGCTATAAAAGTTTGAGACATTGCAAGCGTTATACAAGTCTGAGAGAAGTGTCTATTCTATTAGATAATATATTTCTCGTAGTCACTTATGCAAGGGTGTTCCATGTATATACTTTTTACACAGTTCATTAAACAGAGTTATGCACTAAATGCTTTTTCTCTGAACTTGTTCACTATTCTGATAGCAAAGTTAAAGTTAAATATTCAGACTTCATCTTACCAGCAACAATTAAGATCATAAAACAAGAACTAAGAAACATAACAAAACACAAACTGTAATCTCTTATTCAACTTATATCAACTCAATATCAACTCATATACCAGAGGTGTTTAAATAGTAACTAGGTAGGCATATAAGGAAGCCTTAATTATAGAAGTAATTAGGCCCCAAGAACTATCCTAACATACTCTAATATATTACCATAAATATAATAATACTCTAACACTCTCCCTCAAGCTGGAGCATAGATGTCAATCATGCCCAGCTTGTTACAAAGACATAAAAGCCTAGAAGATACAAGAGGTTTAGTCAACATATCCGCAATTTGTTCTCCAGTCCGCACATGACGTGTAGATATTGTACCAGCTTCAACCTTTTTCGAACAAAGTGGCAATCCCTCTCGATATACTTTGTTCGTTCATGAAATACTTGATTAGAAGCAATATGCATAGCAGCTTGATTATCACACCAAAGAGTCATCGGTACAAAATTCTGAAAGTCAAGTTCCGTTAACAAATGTTTTACCCATTCTAGCTTACAAGATGCGTCGGTCATTGCTCTATATTCTGACTCTGCACTCGATCTAGAGACAACAGATTGTTTCTTACTCATCCAAGATATTGCATTTCCCCCAAGCAATACACAATACCATGTAGTTAAGCGTTTGTCAGATGACGCTCCTCCAAAATCAGCATTGGTGAATGCCTCCACTCTCATATGTCCATGGTCTCGAAACAATATTCCTTGTCGTGGAGAACTCTTGAGATATTTAAGTATCCTGATTACCGCCTCCCAATGAGGCACACGCGGAGATGAAAGAAACTGGCCGACTATACTCACCGGAAAAGCTATATCAGGTCGAGTGACAGTGAGATTGTTTAATTTTCCGATTAGTCTCATGTATCTACTTGGATCTTCAAATAGGTCACCATCATCAACTGTTAATTTCTGGCTTTCCATCCATGTGAGAAGATACTAGTTTTGCACCTAATAATCATGTTTCTTCCAACAGGCCCAAGACGTAATTCCGCTGAGATAGAATGATTCCCTTCTTCGACTGAGCTACTTCGATACCCAGAAAATATTGCAGTTTTTTCAAGTCCTTAGTCTCGATTTTCTGCATTAAAAATGACTTGAGATTTTGAATTCCTTGATTAACATCACCAGTTATAACAATGTCATCAACATAAACAACTAACAAGATCCTCCCAGACTTCCTTCAAGATGAAACATAGAATGATCATAGATACACCGCTTCATTCTGAATTCCAATACAGCAACAGTAAATTTTCTGAACCACGCCCGTGGTAACTGTTTCTAACCATATAATGTCTTCTTCAGAAGTCACACCTTACCAGACTCCCCTGAGCAATAAATCCAGGTGATTGCTCCATATAAACTGTTTCTTGAAGATCCCCATACAAAAAAGCATTTTTAACATCGAGCTGGTGTAATGGCCAATGAAAGGAAGCTGTCATATAAATCAACACATGAATAGAAGAGATTTTAGCAACAGGAGAGAAAGTGTCAGAATAATCAATACCAGACACTTGTGCATAGCCTTTAGCTACTAAGCAGGCTTTCAGCCGAGCCAATGATCCATCCGGTTGCAATTTAACTGCAAACACCCATTTACAACCAATAATAGAAGAATTAGCAGGTGGATGTACCAAGTCCCAAGTACCATTTTTCTCGAGTGCTACCATCTCTTCAAGCATAGCCTTTTTCCAGTCAGGATTGGCAAGTGCTTCTTTAACTGTTCTAGGAAGTGGGTGAGCATTTATAGTTGACAGACTAGCAGAATATGAATGAGATATACTTGCATATGAGATGGAGGCTGAAATCGGATGTTGAGTACATGAATGTGTACCCTTACGTAATGCAATGGGTAGATCTAAGTTAGAGGCAGCAAGAACAGATGAGTCAGACGGAACTTCCGGCGTGGTCAGGTGGGAGGGAACCATGTTTGTGGAGGCTACATCTGTTCGAGGACGTCGACTATAAACATAACGGATTTCAGGGTTTGATTGAGGGTGGGGAGGTGTTAGAGGTTTTGTAGTTGTGGTGATGGTGTATGTAGGGATAGATGTGTCAAGCTCAGTTGGAGTATGACGAAACGACGTAAAAGGAGTATTCTAAAAAAAACTAACATCAGAACAAACACAACCAAATATGCGAGGCGATAATGGAAACAAAGCTCGAGATGGGTATAACACTGAATATGGAATAGAGCCACGAAGAATAGACGAAGGCATGCGATTGATTAGATGACAAGCTGTGAGAACAGCATCGACCCAAAAATCTATGGGAACATTCATTTCAAATAATAAGGCTCTAACAGTTTCTAAAAGATGTCGATTCTTATGTTCAGCTACACCATTTTGTGGAGGTGTATCAACTCAAGATGACTCATGAATCATGCCATTGGATCGTATAAAACTGGAAAAAGGGTCTGAAAAATATTCTTTAGCATTGTCACTACGAAGAACTTTAATAGTTATACCAAATTGAGTGCGGATTTCACTAACAAAATCAACAAGGATGGAATATAATTCAGAATGACTTTTCATTAAATATAACCAAGTAACACAAGAGTTATCATCCACAAAGGTGACAAAATAACGAAAACCAAGTTTGGACTCTACTATACTCGGACTCCAAACATCACTATGAACCAAATCAAATAGGTCCGTAGACCTTTTATTGACACGATGGGGGTAAGACACGATGGTGTTTCCCAAACTGACACAACTCGCACTCAAGACTCTGTAAATAACTAAAAGAAGGCATCAATTTCTTTAGACTGACGAGAGAAGGATGTCCTAACCGTCAATGAATTTGACTTAGTGAAACAACTCCAGAGCAAGCTAGAGACCTAGGAACGTCCTCATCAAACACATAAAGACCTCCAGAAACATGACCTTTACCAATCATTTTCTTCGTCGTAAGATCCTGAAAAACACATGAATCAGAAAAAGGTGACTACACAATTATATGACTTCGTCAGCTTACTAACTGACACAAGATTAAATGGAAATCCATGAATAAATAATGTAGATGGAAGAGCTAGTAAAGAATAAATAATTGTTGTCTCTAAACCCTTAACTATGGCTTTAGAACCATTAGCTAGGGTAACTGATGAAATAGAAGATGTTGTTTGAAAATTGGACAGATTAGAAGATATATTTGTCATATTATCATATTCCCCTGAGCCAATGACCCAGGGAACAGAGGATGTGAGGCAAGCACTCACATTACCTGCTTGAACAAGGCCAGCAGTAGAAGGGGTAGACGGTTGAGAAACCTGATACTGTGTGAATGCGGCATACTCTGCCGGAGTAAAATTGATAGCGTTATCAGCCACAGATGTCACTGGCTGATGTAACTCAGACTCAACCATATTTGCCATCATTTGATTGCCTGATAAGTGCTAGCAAAAGCGTTGAACATGTTTATACTCCGCACAATTATAGCATGGCCCTCGAGACGTTTGTTGGTTTCCTCGACCAACTGTATTACCACCAATAGTATTACCACTCTGTCGTCCACTAACTGTATTCCCACGTCCAGCAGAAGGAAACCCTCGTCCACGGCCCCGACTCTGAAATTTGCCACGACCACCATTATGAACATATGGTTCACTATCACTTGTCAAAAGTGCATATTTTGATGCAGACTTGTCGATATCATCACTTATTGTAGATGTTTCCCTAGAAACCCATAGAACCCGAGCAAAGGTCTCGGTTAAAGATGGTAATTCAGTGTGACTAAGAGGCTGTGAATGAACACTTTCAAACTCTGGCTTGAGAGACCCAAGAAAACCACAAGCGCTAGTTATTCCCTCTGAGTTTGCATTTTCTTAACCTCGGAAGATAGAGGAAGCATTGAATTATACTCCTCATATAGCCTTTTGAAATCAGCAAAACATTGTGTAAGAGGGCGACCATCACGCTTAATTTTTGAAGAACTCCTGAGACACCTCAAAGATACGAGCCATATTATATTGACCCAAATACAAAATTTCTAAGTAATCCGACATTTCTTTCACAGTTTCGATTTGGGTCACTAGATCAATAATTTGACTTTCCATGGAATTAAACATCTGATAGAGGATTCGGGCATCGGCCACGTTCCAGGCAGAATCATTAGATTTTGTTGTAGTTAAGTGGTCTCCCAAGTCTCGAATCACCAAACCCAATTTTATAATTTTTTTCCATTGTTGATAATTACTCACACCCTCCAATTTCTTTTCTGTAAGTCTGTTAGTGGATGAGAATACTTCGGTTACACTAGTATGTTGTGCAACACTAGGGTGGTGTAATATCTGACATAATTATTGGTCGAAGTATATAAATACTGATTGAGAATATCTCCAATAATCAGCCCTAAAAACCAGAAATTAAAGTACCAACAACTCCACAATAATATAACTTCAACCACCAATCAGCCAATAACCAATTATAAATCACCGGTTAAACACCAAATAATAGAACCCAAAAATAATAAATCTGAAATTCAAAAGTATGCACTAATACCCCAAATAATTTCATACAGAGACACCAATACCCAAACACATATATAATTACTCAAAAATTAACAAAATAATTTGCAGATCAGTCACGAAAACACCTGATTTGGCTTATTTAACCATGGATATCCCTTCTTGGGACTACAGAGACCAGACGACAGCAAGAAAAATAGAAAAACGATTTCGGTCGATGGCGCGTGTACTCCATGCACCGGTAGTGTGGAGGCGCGTGGACCTCCGATTTGCGGTGAAACTTCCAGCGAGCGCTGCTCTGGTGATGGGGAGGCTGGGTTGCCCGGCAGTGTAGTGAACGAAGCAGCGGTGATTATATATATATAAGTATATATTATTGCAGCTCTGATATCATGTAATCTCTTATTCAACCTATATCAACTAATATACCAGATGTGTTTAAATAGTGACTAGGTAGGCATATAAGGAAGCCTTAATTATAGAAGTAACTAGGCCCCAAGAAATATTCTGCCATACTCTAATATACTATCATAAATATAATAATACTCTAACACAAACATGATAAATAAATTATAACTTAGAAAATCAAACTAAACAGATCAAACATATAAACACATGATGAAGCACCCATTGTCTGCAACCTTAAAACTTTTAGATAATCATCATTGAATAATATTATATTCAAGCAACGTTTACTGCTCAAACAAACTGGCCTGCTTATGGCTATTTTATACCCAAAGACACCTCATCCACCTTTTATTTTGGTCACCAAATCGATCAAGCAATATACATGCTGCAAGCTAATGTATTAATTTGGCATCAAAACAAATATTTAACCCTACTTTATACCGTCTCAAAGTGGGGGTCTAGTTTCTTGACTTCAGCTTCCTCGACTTCTTCTGCAATCTCAACTTCCACCACTTTATGTTTACTTTCAATTTTTGTTGTTGCCTCCCACCGGTCCTCTTAAAGTCATATGCCTTCTCAACAGCAGCGTCAAATTGCTCTGTCTAATGCATGAAAATACCATAAAGAAAGGAGACAAGTGGATTAAAAGGGTCAAAAATAAACAACATATAATATGTTACCCTTGGATGCAAAAATTGACGAAATGCGCATGAACACATATGTTAACATATTTCTCGCAGCTCTTATCACTTGATTGTCGAGATGAGGTTCCACTGTTTCATGATACTGTATTTATTTTGTATATTTTTAGAGTTTATTTTCTTTATTTAGTAATTTTATTTTCTCTTTTTATGCTTGGTAGTGTTTGTTTTTTATATTTGCAGTAATAGTAAAGATTGAATGTGAAATGCTCATAATTGAGGGAATCGGGGTGTAGAAGGAAAGAATTGGAGAGGAAGAAACAAGGGGGTCCAACTTTCCGTAACTTTACACAATCAGGAAGGAAAGAATCAAAGGGGATTTGGGCAAATCAAAAAGTTCTTGTCTTTACCATTATTGTAATTTAGGGTTTTTCCTAGTATAAATAGAGGAGCTAGTCATCTTATTTCTTCAAACTTTTCATTAGCTAGTATAGTATAGTATAGTATAATAGTTCTCCCTTCCCTCATGTACTCAAGATATATAATTTATAAAAGTTGGAGCTTCGTCCTCATTATTCGGGTATGAGTTCTTATTATACTTTTATTATTATTGTCTTGAATATGTTAGGCTAGAACCTCTCTAAGGGGCGGATGTAGTCGGGTTGAATTTATGGTGTAATATTATTCATTTATTTTTAAATATCATGTTCATATAAGTAATTTCATGCGAGCCACACAAGTATAGTTAGGAGCTCATATAGTTAGGATTATATGAAGTTTGAGAATTTGTTTTAATTGAATAAATTTATAAAAATAATTTTTATATGATTTGAATTAATGTTTGATCCAAAATTATTGGTTGTCTTTATTTTGGATGCTTATGTTTCTTCTTCTCGTACTAAAAATTAACCATGAACATGCCCGATAAACTCCTCCCTTTAGTTAGTTCTTTTTATTAGTTATACTTGCTAGTTATCATTGGCTTCATATTATTGTAGTGAACAAATAAATTGAACAATTGAATTTTGTGTTCCCGTACTTGTCGATCGTACTTACATACGACCCGTGCACTTGCAAAAAATAAATAAAATTCTTTAACATTTCATACAGAGAAAAACAAACAATCAGGAACAAAATAAATAAGACATAATTAGACTTTTAGTTAGATTAATCTATACTCAGTTGAAACATGCTGCATTTGATGCCCCAGCCTTCTCTTTCAATCACATCTTGTACAGCCTCCTACAACAGCAAAAGGAAAATATAATGTCAAGGAGTAGCACATGGCATTAAAATCAGGGGTTAAATACAATTATAACCCTATACCACTAAAACTTTACCTTGTATAAACATTCAATTTATATAAAACAGATACTCAAAGTTTCATAAGAATATAAAATGTTCAAGAAACAAATAAAATTACCAGTATGTTTTTCTAAATAAGTTCTGGAACATCAGAAAGGACATGGTGGGTTGATCTTTTAGCCTGAAGGCACAATTCCCTTTATGTTGCCATTGTCAAATGATAGAAGGAATATTGAATCTGATAAATAGCTTCAAAATCCACAACCTACAAAATGTAAGGAAAAAAATAAAATTTCTTAACAAATTTGTAGCGTCGTTACAGGGGAACATACTAATTTAAGTTATTAATCTTTTTTTTTCTCTTTCTTTGTTGTTTTTTTGTGAAAAGCAACCCCAAATTATCATATTTTTTTTATAAAAAAGTTATTCTTTGCATGTATATAAATAAGGCAGAATTTGAAAACCAAATAAAAAGCTAAATTTGTTTTCTAACCTTTTTCTTTTCTAATTAATAATTAGTTAGTTGTGCCTAAAAAAAGTAATAAAAAATAATTTGCGCAAGTATTGTTCACACAATCTGGTGTCAAGTTACTGTAAATAAGATCTATTTTAATTTTGATTTTTTTTTCATTTTTAGTTATTTGTAATCGAATATTAGCTATATTACTATTTATTTATTTTTTATATACTAACGTGCAGGAGTGAAAAATTAAGAACTGTAGAGCTAACATTGTTATGCTTCCGGGTTTTTTTTTTTTTTACTTCTATTTTAATTTAATTTAGTTGTAAATTTTATTTTTATTTAGTTAAATTTTATGTGTTGCATCATGCATTTGTACACGTAGAGCACATCTTGTTTAGGATTTTAAATTTTTTAAATTTTTTTAAATTGTTGGTGAGTGCTTGAGGGACTAAGGTACGTAAAATTTCTTCCTTTCACTTAGCTGTAAAATCACATTAGTGTAAGTATTTTATTTGTTTATTTTATTTTATTGATTATTGTGTGTTGCATCAATTTTAAGGGCAAAACTCAATTCACAGTATAAGGTAAGGGATTTCATCACTCTTTCTTCTTAGCCCACAAACCATTAATCGCTTCATATTGCATATCCATTTGAATGTTAAAATCAAATAGACATTGACCCATAGGAATTTCGAACCCAATTAGGAAGGAACTCTAAATAAGAAAATGAATTATTAGTTATTCAAGTTTATTAGTGGTGAGGCAGGTGGTTATTTAATTGGCACCTCACGTTTTGTGGGGACGGGGCCTCATTATACATGGCCAATACGCTTGAATAAATTTTAGTTTGTGGAATTTTTAGTGGGCCTAAAGTTAGGGGTTGTAGATTTTTTTAGGGGAACATAGGATTAGATTATTTTTTTCTTTTTCTTTTGAGTGTTTTTTCCCTCTTATTTGTTACTTATTCGTTAATGTGAGAACTTCTTTAGAACTAATATAGGAACAAATACTATCGATCGTTAACTCATCAAATCGGTAGTATTCACTTTAGAAACACCTCCATAAACACAAACATGGGCGACCATAATTTTCTTGCGTCCATTTTTAAAAGACTTGAGGTCCTAAAAATGTCAAAAATTTTATACCCCATTGAATCAAAGAAGACAATTAGTTTATCTTGTAGCAATTGTGGTAGTTGGGATCATGTTTATGACGAGTATATTTTTCTCAATAAGTTCAAGAAACAAATAAAATTACCAGTATATTTTTCTCAATAAGTTCTGGAACATCAGAAAGGACATGGTTGGTTGATCTTTTAGCCTGAAGGCACAATTCCCTTTGTGTTGTCATTGCCAAATGATAGTTAGAATATTTAATCTGATAAATAGCTTCAAAATCCACAACCTATAAAATGTAAGGGGAAAAATATGTAAAAAATAACTGATAAAATTTTGTATTATTATTTAAAAAGCTCCAAAAAAAATCCTACCTTATAGTACAGGATACCTCAAACCTTTCATTGCACATCATCCTGGGTTATTACAACAGATGTGGGAAGAAATAATTGATTCTTTTTTTCAGAGAACAAGCAAAGGATAAACTGTTTACAAATGGTATTAAGAAATGAGGCCCAGAATCCAAAGTCTTAAGGACAGCACCGTTCCTTTCAATCTAATGTCTAGTTTCCGGTGGAACTTTGACGATCCCAAAGTTAATCGGAGTTTTCCACACATATCTATAGAAACAAAAATGTACATAAACAAGTAAATAATTCCCCAAAAAAAAACCTAGAAATTATGAAAAGAAAAACACAGCGATTTCTGTTACCCACCCACCCGCCACCATACACACAAAAAATGTCATCAAACCTCTGAAAAATTTCAAACTAGTAACTGTATTTATTTTTCTTTGACAAACTGTCCAAAACACACACACACACACACACAATGGATGATGGCTTTCTTCGAATAAATATGAAGAGATTCATTTTTTTAGAGAGAAAACTTACAAAGTAGGGTTCTAAGGAGGTGAAGAAAGAGTGATTTTGTTTTGAGGATTATGGGTTGTAAACTTAAGCTTCTCTATTTTATGGCTTAAATTTTACTGTAACAATTTTCCACAACATCACATGCAACTATGCTTCTGAATATGCTACATCATTTAGTTAAGAAATTTTTATTTTATATTTACAAACAAAATTATTGACGTGTTACAATCTTAATCGTTGTTGCAGAAGATGTTTTATAAGCTGTAGCAGTAAATTTAAAGCCCTGTTTTATTTTACTTTTACAGACATTTTTCTTCTTCCGCCAATTCTATTGGTCCACCTCTACTCACGCCCAACATTAACTATTACTTGCCTCCCCCTCCTTATTACATATTGTCACCTTATTTCTTTTATAAAAAGAAATATTATAATTTAGAGTTTCTTTTTTTATTAGTTATACTATGTTATGAATATTTTATAGTCACACTTGTTATCCGTACGTTGATGCTTCATTTCATTATTTAATAATCTAAGTTTGCCATTGAGTTGATTTTATTATCCTCTCTATTTTCAATTATACGTGGCCTTTAACTTTTGGTTTTTTTACACTTTTGCCCATAAGTTTATCACTTTGGACACATAAATTATCTTATAATTTTTTTATGCATCCCGACCCTATTACTTAACATTTTAGACTCATAAAACCTTTCATCCACACAGTAGATCTGAATAGTATAGCGTGTGTTTTAAACGTCGGGATAGAGGGTTAGATTGGTGAACGAGGGTTTTTTGGTAAATGTACATAAAGATATCATAATTCAGTTCACACCACATGTTAGATCAAAATCATAATTTCAAAAACCCTTTTTCATATGCACAGTACTGACGACGACAGTGATTAACGGAGTAAACGACGTTTGTTTTTATAAATTTCTTGCATGCAATATCTGAGAACAGTAGTTATGGTATGTTATTTTGTTAATCTTTCACTTGATCTTAAAATTTAGGACTTTATTGGTAGAAATATTCTGTTTTGGTATGTTTATATAAAGAAATTGGTATATAAATGATTCTATGTATATCTATGTGTATATTTACTTCTGTACGTATGCGTATATCATCTTCTATATTAGAGTTTTGAAACCCTAATTTGGGAAAATAATTAATATTATAATTTTTGTGATTAATTGATGGGGATGATGAAGTTCAGCTAAGTATGAGACTGTTTCATGGAGGAAAACTAAATATTTTGCATAAGGACTATGTGGGTGGGAAGCTGATAGTGTATGATTATTGGGACACCTCTGAAATAACTTTTGATAGTCTTCATAAGAATGTACGGGCTCTTGATTATTTGGGATCGAGGTCTTTGTTTTATAGGAAACCAGGGTGGTCATTAGAGGATGGACTTGTGTTAATTAAAAATGAAAAGGAAGTGCAGAACTTAAAGGGGTGGGCTATGAGGAACAAAAACATGATTGATGTGTTTGCCAAACATGGAGATGATGATATTTTTATCGGAGATAATTCGTATGATAATATATGTCCAGATAAAGTGACGCATGAGGGCAATGGTAGCAATGCTGTAGGGGATTATTCGGATGAAGTGGATGACTATGACTTTTTGGATAGTGAATACTGAATGAGCGACGAGGATGATCGAATATTTTTTGAAAACATCGACGAAGGCACGGAATGGGTTAGCAGAATAAGGGGTAATGTAGGATTGGAAACTAATATGGGCAAAAGTGATAGCGATAACAGGGAAGGTGGGGAGAACTCTGATTCTTCAGATGACCTCAACAGTTTGTTTGACGATGATGCTCATAAACTGCACCCAAAACTTGGTGAAAACTTCACTGTTTATAAAGATACAGACAATCCCGGATTCAAAGTTGGCATGATTTTTAAGGATCATAATCAGTGTAGAGAGGCTATAACTAAGCACAACTACACGGAAGGATGGATGGTAAATTTTTTTAAATCTGATAAGAAGAGGGTGAAAGTAGTTTGTAAAGCACTATGCCAATGGATGGTTTTTGCATCACTGAATTGGGACAAAACTTTCCAAGTCAAGAAAGTGGGGTCAGGTCTGCACTTAATCACTTTACCACTTGCACACTAATTTAAATATATATTGTAATGTCAATTGGCTTGTGGTAGTTTATATATACTTTTTACTTATTTATTGTACTATCTGTCTTTATTGTCTAACTCTAAATCTCTCTCTCCTTTATCAAATAATAGAGCACAGTTGTGTGAGAGAACAAAAAAGGGTTGCCTCTAATTCATTCTGGGTTCTTAGATAAGAAATACTTGAATGAAATTAGGATCAATCCAACGTTACCAATTAAAGCATTTCGCATGAAGGTTATACAATATCTTCAAATTGATTTCGAGCCGCATAGTTTGAGAAGAGATAAGAATAAGTGTTTGAAACAAATAAATGGAAGTGTTCAGAGCAATATGCCAAGCTCTGGGGCAAATAGATCTGAGCTTCTGAAGAGAAACCCCAACTCAACAATTGAGTTTGAGTTTGAAACTGGTAAAAATTATCTTCCTACTGCATTAGTCATTGCATGTTTATATGTACTGGAGTCTCAGAACTTGTTTAATTTTAATCAACTGCTATTGTGATTGATGACCATGAGGAAGCTGCTCCATGTTAAAAGATAAATGAGAAACTACCGATAACACGGTGTCCTTCGAGCAATAATGTCTCTAAGAATGTTGCTCCTCAAAATTATATAGGTGCTAATCTGATAGGGGCAAAAGAAACATCTCCAGTCAAGCAGTTTAGAGTGAAAGTAGGTAGAGTTTTTGTGAAGACAAGGGGCCAAATCAAGTATGGGAAACAAATCATCATAAGAGAAGCTCTTCAATCAGCACTAGCAAATTCTCGAAAGAATAAAGAAGCGATTGTAGATGATAACGATGAAGGCAATTCGCCATCGAAAAATTAGTCTTCGTATATTACTATCTGTCATACTTTTGGGATGCGACTTTTGTTCAGTTATCTCAATGCTCATTGCCTCTATTGACTATGATCAATATGATCACATACTACCTTCTATATTGATGTAATCTTTTGGTTGTTATTTGGAAATATGTTTTGGATGTTGGTGTAGTGTTATGTATGGTTATTAAGTCTGATGGTGTATTATTTTGATGTATGAACTTTGGTTGGCATTGGATTTGGTCTAATGTTTTAAATATGATGAAATTGTCTTCTCTACTCTTCTCAATTACTTTACTTGTTGATATACATTAAGGCTAAAATAGGTTTAATAAGTAGGTAAACTTCATTCATTGCTTTAACATAAATGACTAAACCCTTTATTACATATTGCAGAGCCTTCATTACATTCAACTACCATACTTAACATACTACTTCAATTACTAAGCACTAACACATACACACCAAATAATAGACAGCACACACGTAACCAATGACAACATCATCCTCCTCCCCCTTCTATAACTCCTCTCCAGTGCATCCTCTAGGTTTTCAATCCTTCGCAAAAGTCCAGGAATGATGTTAGTACACATATTGCATGAAATCTGATCAACCCAATACAAGAAATTGCATCCACTACTTCCATCCCTCTGCAAAAGCAGTAGACACACCATCTATATTCACCACACATAAACATTACAAATAAAACAAACCATTAAGTTTAGGGTTCATACCATGTATATGGAACGACCCCAAAATCTTCTACCGGGATTCAACTCTGTCTACGAGGTCTTTAGAACTGTGTTGAGTCCAGATTGACACTGAAAAATTATGGCGAGGGATGGAAATAAAGCAAACTTACTTATGCTATATATAATATGTTTTGGAGGGAGGAAGATATATAATGAGATTTGAATTGGCGCCAATTCAACATTAAGCACAGTCATCAATGATGTTTTGACTTTAAAATTCGTTCCCTGACGTTTGGGAATCACGGGGAAATCATCAAATATTGTTCAGGTGAAGTTGGTCGGCGGAAGGTTTTATGTGTCCAAATTGTCAAGGTCGAGATATATAAAAAAATAGTAAAAGAATTTATGTGTCCAAAGTGATAAAGTTAGAGGTAGGGGTGTAAATTGATCCAAACTATCTGGTGGATTGGTTCATATCTGACCCAATAATATGATACATGTATTAGATTTGTTTTATATATGATCCAAATCTGGCGGGAAAAATAAGTTCGGATAAAATATGGACTTAAATATAAACTACTTGATACCCGCCCATTTTAAGTATCATTTAACTATATACAATACGAACCAACCCGAATTTGATTAATGGACCGGATCGTCTAGTGGTCCAGTTCAGTTTTATATATTTTAGCTTATATATAAACAAATGCTACATTTTTGTTTATATCTTTTATATTTCAAGTATTTTTTAACAAATATTTTAGTGTTATTCATCTATACACATTTGGAAATTAATTAAATTGGTATTATTATTATTAT
>JAUEJK010384108.1:0-15573 GCA_032274865.1 Eryngium alpinum
TTCAGGCTTAATTTGTAGCTAGACAAGACTCCTTGTAGTGATACTTTTACATCTAAACATTACAACTTGACATTGGCAACTACTGAGATTACCAAGTCTTTATTTAAAATGTGCTATTTAATTCTATACAAGTAATAGCACTTATTCTAGATATCTACTTTGATATCATCATCATTACAACTAGCAATGGCAATGCCTAACAAACGACCTCTCCTAAAACCCTATCTCTTGATTTGATGAATACTTCATTGAATAAGACGTTGACCGTTGCTCAATTATCCACCAATATCGTAGTTATCCACTGATTTCCCAAGCTTGTTATAATTATCAAAGGATCCTCAAACGTTGTTAGGATCGTCGTCTTCAAAGCTAATGTATTGGTCTCTTCCGGAATCCTCGTTACCCCCCAGGGCTCTCAAATATAATGATTTCTCCATTTGCGGCTTTTTGTAAAAGATTCCCACAGACGGTGCCAAATGTTACGGATAAAAAATATAGATTACCTGATTAGCAGAAGCTTGGTGGATAACCTCCTTGAACAGCCGCCGGAAAACCTACAAAAATTGGTGGGTGGTGGTCCCACCAGGAGGACTCAGGTGCAAGAATAAGTAACTGAATGATTATGTGTATTCTCTCTGAGTTGGAGCTAAAATTGCGTACCTGATTAAGAGAATTATCCCTTTTTATATGGGTGTATATTAGGGTTTTAGATCCCTAATAGGAATCGTAATCGTATTCGAATGGTAATTATTTTTACCTTCTTTCTTCTTTCTTCTTTCTTGCCACCCAAGATTAGGGTTTCCTTAGGAATCATTACTTGATTTACCTATAAGATTCACTTCCTTATTTTGAATTACCTAGTTTACCCTAGGGTTTTTGCACCTCCTTAATTGAGTCCCCCTCTTTGGGCTTTTGCCGTATTGGGCTTATTTTAACTCGAGTTTTATTCTTTTCCGGATCCGGATCGTGCCTGCTTGGGCCTTATTATTTCGGACCCTATTTTTGGGTCACTACATAAAAGGATTCTGACACTGTATGTTTCTTTCTTTTAGGAGGTAAGGGTGTTAGATTTTTGTGTGCTTCATCTCCCTTACTTTTTAGGGCTCTCTTTTCTCCCTTACATGTAGTGTTTTTTTTATGGCTCCCCCTCAGTGTCAGGCTCATCTCTAAATCTCCTCTTTGTGCCTACTTCTTTATCTTTAGAAGTAGAAGATGAGAGTTAGGATTTTTGGGATTTGTGTTTAGGCTTTAAGGGTTTGCCTAGTCGATGCTTGGGTGTGAGAAGAAGCTTGGACTTGAGCTTCTTTCTCTACATCCTCTATGGACTTCAAGTACTCAGTGAACATTAGAGGTAAAGTCATTGCATACTTCTCATTAGATAAAACTGAGAAAGTTCTAGGAGTAGTATATCAGCAACTTACTATTACATCATTACCTATACTAAGGTTTGGACCTATGTGATTAATTATAATCATGAAAAACCTAGCATAGTAGATGTCATTTGCTCTTGAGGGTGCGTGTCCCAATTTTACACCTAACTCATTCAAAACCCATCTTCTATAATTCATATCTAAATCATGAATGTGAGTATAGCCTAACAATAAAATGGATTTAGGGACTTGATCCCAGGTACCGCCTTTGCCACTAAAACACTGCATGGGCGTATAGAAGAAATAATTACATTCCTTCCTGAGATTTCCCCTATATAATCTGCTTAATTTAACAGATTCTACATTTATATACTCCATTAATGTGAGCTAACTCCATTTTTCTGTATACTGCAAGTAATTCTACAATCTCAGAAAATGTTGCTACCATTCTTTCTGTGCTTTTGGCTGATGTTGATGCCGAAAACGGGGAGAGAACTGGTTTGCCTTAAACTATTGCTCCACTTGCCAGAACTACTTCAACTCCTCTGTCTCTAACAACTGTGAAATGAGATGATGTGTTTACCCATTTTGCTGGAATCACAAAACTTGATCAAGATAAAGCTTCAGCTTCAGGATCAAGGGATGTTTCTAGAATGGCTTCTCCAGTAGTCTCATCTCCTTCAAAAGCAGATCCAATTCAAGACGAAGCAGTAGATAAGTCTGAAAATTTGAAATATGTTCAAGAGGAGAAAGAAAAAGTTTAGACTGAGGAAACAAAGAAGAAATTAAGTGATGCAGACATAGCTAGTGGAAACTTTGAGTTTGCTAATGTAACACCCCCACTACCCCCACATCGTAACATGTGGGAACTTTGTCTTAGTATATAAGCCTAGAATAGACTACTAAGTGCACCTAATGAATCATGATTGCTTATGGACCTCAAATTGGTTTACACTTGGGTCAGTAATTTTGGGTTGGGTCGTCACAACTAAGCTAGCTAAACAAGTACAATATATGGTACAAGAGCACTCTGCTCTAATGAACATGATAGCTGAAGAGAAATAAGCATACAGTTTAAAGAAGAGCCAAGATTTGAAAGCTAAAGTGATTGATGATGAAGGATTGGCTGGCTCAAAGGGCAAATCTAAAAAGGGAGGTGCAAAGGGGAGAGAAAGAGCAAAATCTGCTACTATTGATTCCAAAGCAGTAATTGAATCATCTTTGAATACTCAAGATGACATTATAAAATCTTGTGGTTCTGAGAAAAAGGATGAAAAGTCATGGGAAAATAAAAAAGTAGGGGATAAAGGCAAAAGCATTGATAAATCAGTGGAAACATCTCAAATTGAGGAATCTCTGGCTAAAAGAAAATCTTCTGGAATATCCATCAAGGATACCTGCAAGCCTCCTGCCAAACCCTCAAACAATCCTCTTCCTCCTCCTTCTTCTTCTGGTGATTCTAAGTCTCCAAAGGCTTCTGATCCTAAGCCTTCTTCAGAATCATCTAAGCTTGTTGCTTCAGGTAATCAAGAAACTGAATCTTCACAAGCTCCTCCAGTAAGTTCTACTACATACAAATACATGCCAAGATAAAAATATGGAAATAAGCTTTACAAAGAAGTACCTCTTTTCTTTGCTATAAATGTGTTGCCTAGTTCCGGACCTACTTCTTAGCCTAAAATGTCTCTAGCCAAAAGTATTGAAATAAAAATTTCAGGAGTTTGAACAATACATGGCTAAAATTCTGGAAATTCAAGTTCTGGTAAATAGTAGAAGGCAAGAAGAAATTGTTCTGAAGTTCAACAGAAGTCAAGATCAAAATAGAGTTGTATCTTGGGAATTCTTTAACTGCATGGATGGCTGGCAGTTAAACTGTGTCAAGCAGAAGATTTCAAGAACTTCCTTGAGACAAATCTTGAATGAAAGAATAGAGCACCTTCAAAGTGTTATCAATGACTCAGTTGGAAGATTTCATGCTCATGAGCAGCCTCTGAATTAATTCTTTTATATTGATGAAGATGGTGTGGAGCAAAGAGTATTATTCAGAGAAATTGAGTATCAGTCCATGCCTGAATTGGAATACATTCTTGAAGAGATTAAGGACTATAAATATTAGCAAATTCTAAGGGTAATAGAACATATAGTCAAATTGCTCATAAAAAGGGAAAGCTTATCTCAGGGGATAAAGCCACCTGCCAAATACCTGGAAACTTGTAAATATCCACAAGTTGTTGTACAGTTTCCAAGGTACAATCTAGAAAATTATGATGTTGACTACTTTGAAGATGGGAAGACTGAAAGCATTTTATGGCACAACTTGATTATGTTATTAAAGAAGATAGAAAAAGTCTATCAAATTATCAAAGATGCAAAAGGGATAAATCTCAGAACCATCAAATCGCACCTAGAAAGGCAGATGCAAAGGCTTGCTGAAGGAAAGAAACTTGAGGCCTTTAACATACAGGTGGGTGGTTTTGATGAGAAAGTAGGAATTGGATATGACAACAGAGAAAATTATGGAACTGGAAACAATTCATCTCTGCTGGCATAGTCAATCCTCTTCAGGAAATGTCAAGCTTATGAGATCTAAGTGATAGTACAATTTTCTTAGAACTGTAAGTAATTGTAATTATTTTCTTTCAAATTGAATATTGTACAGTTTATTTAGTTTTATACACTATTTTCTTTTTGGTTTTGACATCATCATCGGCATTCAAACTTGAATTTATGATTATCAAATTGATAAATCATAAATAGGGGGATATAGTTAGACATTGCAATTGCATATTGATGATGATATCAAAACGGTTAGTAGGAATAAGTGATAATACTTGTATAGAATTTACATAACACATTTTGAATAAAGGCTTGGTAATCTCAATAGTTACTAATGCCAAGTTGTAATGTTTCTGTTACTAAGAAGTTTTTAAGGAGTCAAATCTATGTCTGAAACTCATCTACAAGTCAAGCTAGAAGGATAAATAGTGATGGAGAATTCAAAGGATCCAAGTTGATACTGGTGGAGGAAATCCAAAATCGGGGGAAAAACTCAAGTCAGGGAAAAAGCTATATGGGGATAATCGAAGCATGGGAAAATATTCTTTAGGGGAAATTCTGTTTGGTGTCTCCAGTTAGCTTTAAGTTAGGACAAGAAGCCAAAAGTAGTTGCTGGGGTACAACTTTGTGGAGAAAATAAAGTGGACCAGAAATAAAGGCACAATATATGAATTTGCATAATAATGAAACAAAGTTGTTGGTGTCTCCTAGTATTATCTTGTGGTCTTCACTAGCAGGCAAAAGTAGGAGACAAAGAAGCATGCAATGCACATGGCAAGGGATAAAATTCAGCATTCTTCTTTTGTATAAATAGTTGCCTTGTATTTTTTGTTCACTAAGTTTTAAGTAAGAAAGAAGGTCTGCATTTTGTGAGAGAAATAGAGGGAGAATTTGCAGCTTGCTGAAAACTTGTAGCTAAGAGTTATTGTTTCAGATTGTAGCCAAGTAAAGCTATCCCAAGTTTTATTTGGATTCCCGGAAAAATCTTCAAAGATTAATGAAAGTTAACCTTTGATATGTGATTGTGTTCTTACTGTTTAATATATTTTCTTATGTCCAAAGCTTTATTAGTTCTTAAGTTCTGATTTTCAGTTTTGAAGAAAAAGTTGTATTGATTTGTATTCACCCCTCTACAAATCAAGTTTTAGCAGATTCATCGTTTACAACAGTAATAGACCTTATTACAACTTGGTATTGATAACTATTGAGATTACCAAGCCTTTATTAAATATGCTATGTAAATTTTATACAAGTATTAACACTTATTCCTACTAACTGTTTTGATATCATCATCAATGTGCAATGACAATATCTAACAAGGTATTAGGTATAATTTTGAAATAGATTAAATCGATATGTGAAGTTTGGTTGGCAAAATTATTATTTTCGAACCCATACTCCATACCTCTAAGATATGGATTTTTCATATCCAATGAGGAATGTGTGTATGAATCTCATTCACGTGGAATAAAAATACTTCCTCCATCTCTTTATAATTGTCCATTTAACTTTTTCTTGTAATTTAAAGTGCTTTGACTACATAGTAAAAATTATTATTGTTAATCTTTTTAATAAAAAAATATATTTTTAATATTTATCAAAAGAGGAAAATATTTATTTTTCTAGATATTAAAAAGTTCATTATTGTTATTATTTTAAATAATATTTAAAATTAATTATTTTTAATATAATATCTACTAGTTTTAATAAAATAATATTTTAGCTTTTATTCTAAAATTGAACCAAACAGTACTTTATCTTAATCTGATCTTGAAACAGTTTGACACGGGCCGAATGATTTGTATCCGAGTAGTCTGGCCCAAATATTATCCTCAAATCGGGCCTGAAATGGCAACGGCACAGGCAGAAGCGTATTATATATATACACACACATACATATCCCCCGCACAAAGTTTAGGGTTTTTATTAAGGCATCTGCTGCTCGACGATTCTCAATGGATAAAGGTACCTAATTTCTTAGAACAGTCATAGATAGTCCGAGAAAATCAGTCCAATTTTTTAATCCGATTTAGTTGGTGATATATAATTGATGATAGACACGTGTCATTTACATAGATACATGGGGTCCATTTTTATGTTAAATAACATATTGACACCGGACTTAATATTGGGTCTGTATTTATCGGACTATTTATCATTATTGAATTTCTTACAGTTTTGTGGATATATATTCCAGCTCCAAAATTATGAACATACAATTATATATATATATATGTATAAGTATGAGCATATGTATATGTTTACTGTTTTATGTGAATTGTATACCTTTTTACAAATTCCAGTATTATATATGCATAATTACTCATATTTTGACTTGTTCTCTGTTTGTTTTTGGATATTATGAGTCTGTATCAGCATTGAGGTTTCTTTTTCTAACAGGCTTTTTGTTGTTTCAATAAAATTTGATACTTTAATCACTTATACAACCTGCAAATTCTTAATTTGTCATGATCCGGACTCCTTCCAACGAATATATAATGGCAGGGTCAAGGGTGGGTCTTGTAGTTGAAAATCAACTGATGAACCTTGAACTTCCATGACAGCTTGCGTTTTTTTGGTTTTGTTTTTCCATATTTTTTTGGGTTTTATTTGAATTGCAAAATAAAGATAACAAGTAGGAACATAAAATTTAATTCATTCTCATTCATGAACTCTGCTATCTTGTGGACAAGGGGATATTATAGGCAAAGGTAATGCAAACCTAGTAAAAGTATAAATAACTAAATTACCCTTCACCTCTCATTCTGATTATGATTATACCCTCGCACTCGTGATACAATTACAGGAATAATCGAATTTTATAAAATATAACTTACATGTGGTTTAGTTGATAACTGAGGTTCTGTGGTCTCGTGGCGGCGGATAGCAGCATTAGCAAAAAAGAGTCTGAATACTATTGTATTCACTGTATTAGAAGTGTAGAAGGATCTGATTCAGAATATCCTCTTCTATTCGCTTTTACCACCACATCCGTGGCGGAATTTGACACTCTGATGTTACTATGGACACTCGACACTTCATTCTAAGCTTAAAACATGTTTTTTTCCCCTCTAAAAATATAATTATCTCGTAAGTTTCTAATTTGATTGATTTTTTTTTCTCTATATTTTTGTCATCATATCAAATAATATGTTAGAATTCAAGGAAACAGTAAGACCTACATTCAGTTTCACGGTCAAGCAATAGTGTTGCGAAGTTAGTTTTCTTTTGTTTTGTGATTATGTCTAACAGGTTAATTGTGCATACTGGTCTTTGGTTATGAAATACATTGTTTCTGTTGTTAGTTACTATGTCCTATTCTCCCCCTCATTGGCAGGTAATAGTTGTGCAGAAGACGAAAAGGTACCCTCTTCAGGAGAAATATTTGTTGGCCCGGAGAAGCTTGGATCTACAACTACCCCCAAGGTAACGGAGAAAAAACCTAAAACCAAAGTGGATATACACAATCTACGTCCTGAAGACATTATCGGGACCAGTTTCGAAATGTACCTAGACGAGTATGACTTCAGCATCCAGTATGGGCCACCCAAATGGGCCACACCTGGCAGCTCTTCCAAGTCCAGTTCTGACTCCTCTGCGTCCGACTCCTCTGGGTCTGTCTCCTTCAAAACTGAAACTGTGACAGAAGAAGCTCAAAGTCAGAAAGACAAAACTCTTGATGGCTCAAAAAAATTCACGGAAGAGGAACATGAAATCAGGAACGAAACCCTTTTCAAACCCACAACCAAAGGAAACACAAGTTCCAAAGTGGATATACACAATCTACGTCCGGAAGACATTATCGGGACCAGTTTGGAAATGTACCTAGACGAGTACGACTTCAACATCCAGTACGGGCCACCCAAATGGGCCACACCTGGCAGCTCTGACTCGTCCGCATCTGACTCCTCTGGATCTGTCTCCTGCGACACCGAAACTGTGGCAGAAGAAGCTCAAAGTGGGAAAGTCAAAAATCTTGCTGGGTCTGAAAAGCACGGGTCTGGTACCTCCCCGGAAGTCATTGCAGAAGAACCCGAAATCAAGGATGACACCCTCCTTTCAGAAGACAATGCCAAAACCCTTACACCTGTATTGGTAGTCATTCTAATTTATCATCTTCTTATCCTATAAGCATGTTTTATGTAGTTTCTTCTGTTTGACGATTGATACTCTTCTATTATTTCTTCTACTGTGTATGTCTTTGTGTGTGTTACACGTGTAATATATAGGCAATTAGCTGTATATTGTTGTGTTCATATATTGTTTGAAAGTATTAAGTGTTTGAAAAATAAGTATTAAGTTTGTTTTTCAGCTGACTAAGCACCTATTGTTTGTAAAGCCAGTTTGCTGATTGTAACGTGTAGCCCTGCATATTCTTTTTTGATTAAGAATGATGATTGATGAGCTTTCAACAGGTTAAACATGGATCCAAACGCCTGTCAGAGGGCATTGATAAAAACCCAAAGCGAGCAAAGAAGATGAATGACCCGGATGAGGGTGAAAAAGATTAATATCAAGTATGTGGAACTGATTATGGAACAAACGATAATGGTAAGAAAATTTTCATTCGCAGTCAAGGTTATCAAATATATAATGTAATCTTGAGTTTGGTGGTGTAATATTATTTTTAGAGGTTGCAATGGGTCTGTGAATATTATTGTCAATGAAATTTGGGTTAAGGGGTAAAACATTTGATGCTATAGTTGCTAATCTCTGTAGCCTGCAGATTCATGACGCATCTACATCTTTTTTGTGAACCATGCTGTAACTCCAGTGGTGGATTATGTTATTGAACAGCTTATCAAATTTTATTATTTATTCTCTAAATTGTTCATAATATGAATAAACCCCAGTTCATTGAGGTGTACCAGTGCTGTTATGCATTCCATGAGACTGAATATTTGTTATATATATTTGTCAATTTTGTAGATGGATTTGGAAGATTACCATGATTTCTGGCAGAAAGTTCAAAAGATGCTCATTGAAGATTCCGTGTGTTGTCATACATTATAGATTAACTTAATGTACAGAATGTTGGAAATCTATTGTTCTCTTTTCTGCTCGATTCATGTTTTTTTCACATCTACTTTTCATCTGTAATGTCTATTGAACAATTAGTTCTGGTCGTTGTTTTACCTTGTCTCTAGCTACGGAGCCATTGTTTAATTAATTAGTTTTGTAATAGTTACACCTAGTTACCCATACATATGCTTCACACTCCTAAGTAGTTCTGCCCTTGCCTTCTGTGGGTTTGAAAAGGGTTTCGTTATTGATTTCATGCTCCTCTTCCGTGACTTTTTTTGAGCCAGTAAGAGTTTTGTCTTTGTGACTTTGAGCTTCTTCTGTCACAGTTTCAGTTTTGAAGGAGACAGACCCAGAGGAGTAGGACGCAGAGGAGTCAGAACTGGACTGGAAAGATCTGCCAGGTGTGGCCCATTTGGGTGGCCCATACTGGATGCTGAAGTCATACTCGTCTAGGTACATTTCCAAACTGGTCCCGATAATGTCTTCAGGACGTAGATAGTGTACATCCTCTTGGGAACTTGTGTCTCCTTTGGCTGCGAATTTGAGGGGGGTTTTGTTCTCGGTTTCAGGGTTTTTCTCCATTACCTTGGGGGTAGTTGTAGATCCAAGCTTCTCGGGGCCAACAAGGATTACTCCTGAAGAGGGTACGTTTACGTCTTCTGCACAACTATCACTACCTGCCAATGAGGGAGAGAAGAGAACAGAGTGACCAACGATAGAAACAGAGTGACCAACGATAGAAACAGAGTGACTTGCCTCGTCTTTCTCCCCTCCCAATTTCGATTTTTTCAGCTTATCAGGAGTTCTGTCCCCCCCCCCTCCCTCTTATGTTTCCTGTGCTCCTGATGTTGTTTCTTAGGGTTGCTTTGGGGGGTTCTACCCGACTTAATCATTATCTCTCCTTTGGATGGCTTTCCTTTCTTGGTTCCATCCTTATCATTGATGAGGGCAAGAGTCAAGCCGGCAGAATACATTGTTATACGGACCTCGACCATTCTTCTATCCGTGTTGCTGCTTCCAATTGCATTGCCATAGGCATCAACATCATAGTCGAACTTGTAAGGATAAGACTTGGTCTTAACAGCTTTTGACAACTTGCTCCATTTATTTTGGAGCTTCAGCAGCCTTGGGGAAGGGAAGTGATACATTCCTTCAGTGATGATAAGGCCCAGCCTAACATGTTCTTTTTGTTCGATTAATTTTACAGCTTCACTCATAATACCAATGAACGGAACAATGGCTGCCGCCCAGTCTTCGGTAGCTTCCCCATACCAATTACTTCCCTTGCACAATTACAAAATAAAAAATCGTTTACTATGCAATACCAATTGTGTCAATATCATCATCAAATACTATACAACTTCTATAAGTTAGAGAAACAACAAATACCAATTTTATCAACAATTTCTATACAATTAAAGCAAGCAAAAAATATAAATTAAGAAACAATACATGAATATTCAAACAAACAGCAAACAGTAGTAACATCATCATTCACATGTGAAGCAAATAAAAAACAATTTCAAAAAACTGTAAAAATTAAAAAAGTATACCTGAGAGACTTTTGTAATCCACAGATATAGCTCAGTCCAGTATTTTCCAGCAGATAGAGAACATTTCTCTCCTTCTCAGCCTGATCCTTACCGATGCGAATGCCACAGAAGTACAAGTCTCTCTTGTAAAGTCCTCTCAGAAGTGGCCTCCCTCCGGCCGTGAACGACATGTACCATAACTCCGATTTTGGGGTTCTTCAGATGGAACTATACGAAATCTCGGATCTTCGGGGTACATCTAGTAGCCCATCGATTTTTCCACAATATTCCTCATCTGTCATTTTCTCCGAATCAAAACTTGCAATCTCTCTAATGGCGGCCATGAATGAGACTAACCAAGATCAGATAAACCCTAGTATAGTATAATGGAGAAATAATAGGTGGTTTCGCCGTGGCGGTAGGAAATGGGCCGGAAAAAAAATACTTCATGGGCCGGCCAGAAAAGAAATACAAAAGAGAGATATTTGATATTTATTTGACAAATTTTTCATGGGGTCAATCAATTTTTCTTTTTTGGGTTGCGTTTAGCTCAAATTGAAAAATATAAATATAATAATTGTATGATATGGGAAAAAAATTATCTGAGAATTATGAAAATTCCCTAAAGCTCAATTCAAACAATACATTTTACAATTTTTTACTTTTAATTATTACAATTAAGAATTAATTTCATGTACCAAGGAGTCAAAAAATACTTCATGGGCCGGAAAAGAATTAGATAAGAGAGAAATAAAAAAAATTGATATTTGATAAATTATTTATCGTTTACTTTGATACAAAATTAGTTATTTATTATATTTTTCTTTTTTCATAAACTTTTAAGGTAAATACCAAATACTTTGGAAAATAATAATACTAAACTAAAGTATATTTTAAAAATAAATATATATTAACTATTATTGTGTATTGCAGGGCCGTTTCTAGAGATTTGGAGGCATAAGGCGAAGATTGAACATGAGACCTATAAAATTAATATATTATATAAAATTTATTTTTCTAGCTTTTTGTGATGCAAATTTTTTAATGAAATCTTCATAGTTAACTTCTTGTAAGAAATCTTTTTCAATCGATAAAAGAGCTAGTCCATTTAATCTTTCTTGTGACATTGTTGATCTTAAATAAGTTTTAATTTAGAAAAACTCATTTCACCAGAAGCAACACTTACAGGAATTGTTAACATTATTCTATAGGCAATATATGCATTAGGAAAAGAGTTAAGTCTCTTAATATAGTTAAGTATATTAAATGGAGTGTCATCTTTATCATTTATAAATTCTTTTAAAATTCTTAATTCTGAGAATAAATCTAAACCATCAATATCTGAATTATTATTATGTCTTAGTGAATTTTCAAGATTAATACAACTTTCTTTTAAGGTTTTCTCATCTAGAGATTTTAATTTTCTCATGCTAAATAAAAATCCAAATAAATTTTCATATATTTTAAATTGATCAAATCTATTTTGAAGTGATGATATAGCTTGATCAACTATATATAAGAAGTAATCAGTTCTAAAGGATTCTTGAGGAGTTTTTATTGTTTCATTTTCAATATTTTCATCAAATTTTTTATTTCTATGAATAATCCATTTCTCACAAAATTTTGGCTCTACATCCATCTCATTAGCAATTTCTTTGACCGAGTTCATAGCATTTTCAAATCCATTTTCCCTAAAATTTTGAAAAAAAACAAATAAGACCATTTAGTTGTTCAATAGCATTATCTAGACAAATATTTTTTTTCTTGTAAATTTTTACTAACTAAGTTAACAGCAAATAATATATCATACCAAATTATCATTCCTAACAAAAATTCAAAATTAGCAAGTTCAAATATTGCTAAACATTTTGCTTCACTTTTAACTTTAGCATCTCCACCAATATCATATAATGTTAACAAAACATCTTTTATTTGTGGGGCTTGAAACCTTATAGCTTTAATACTTTCAATTCGACTTTCCCAACGTGTTTGTGATAAAGGTTTTAGACTAAGATTTGGTATATGATCTTGTAAAATTTTCCATCTTTTGGTGGATGAAGAAAATATTGAATATATACGTTGTACCACTACAAAAAAATCACTAGCCTTGGTACAAGAGTTAGCCATATCACAAATTACTAAATTTAAACTATGACAACCATAAGGAGTGTAAAATGATATAGGATTAATATCTAAAATTATTTTTTTGAACACCTTGATTCTTGCCTTTCATATTATACCCATTATCATATCCTTGTCCTCTAAGATCATCCAAGTCTAATCCAATATTTTTAATCTCATCTACAATAGCTTCAAAAAGACCCTTATCGGTTGTATCTTCTACTATTAAAAATTCTATAAAGTACTCCATAATTTTAAGAGGTGTTGATGTAATATCCAAACATCTTATTACAATAGACATTTGTTCCTTGTGACTTATGTCAGGAGTACAATCTAGTATAATAGAAAAATATTTAGCATCTTTAATGATTTTAATAATTTTAGATTTAATTTCACATGCTAGTAAATTAATTAGTTCATTTTGTATTTGAGGGCCAAGATAGTGAGTATGAATTTTATCATCTTGAATTCGTCGTATATGTTCTTGCATTATAGGATCAAATTCTGCAATCATCTCAATTAGAGCTAAAAAATTTCCATTATTTTCTTGATAAATTTTTTCATTTGTTCCACGAAATGCTAAACTTTGCTTACCAAGTGTTTTTACAATAGCAATAATTCTTTTTAATACATTACTCCAGTGTTCCTTATCTTTATTAATTCGATCTTGAATGTATTTATCCATTGTTTTATTTTTTGTTAATCTTGTTTCTAATTCAATCTAAGCACTAAGATTGACAATATGTTCATTACTTGTTTCATGTCTCCTTAACTTGTCACTCAGATTTTTCCAATCATTGGTACCTTCATTAGCTAGTTTATTTGTATAGGAACTAACATTAAATAATTTGCAGCAGAAACAAAATACTTTATCCAAATCTAAGGAATAAATTAACCATTTTCTCTCATATTTTTCTCCATTAGCCATTTTCTGAATATAGTGGGTAGATGAAAAATGTCTTAAAGATTTATCTTTTGGAAAATCTATATCAGAGACTTTAACTGGACCTTTTTCTACTAACAGATCTCTTAAACTGGAATTAATTTTTATCCAATTACTAGGATCATAAATATTTTTAGTAATTAAATTATTATTATTTTGTTCTTCCACCTGGGTCACAGCATCAACAAGAATATCCTGAGTATCTAATCTTTTTTCTTCATTTGTATCATTGCTAATATTATTATTAATATCATCAATATTATTGATATTAATTTGTTCATCTAAAGAAGACTCATTATAATAAAAATCAGAAATAATCAACATCTTCATCTTCCAACTGATCCAAAAACTCAGAACCCGGTCCTTTGATTAAAGTTGAACTCCCCAATCGGTTACAATTTCTTCGGTAACCTCCGATCTCCTTCACGCTTTTCGCACCTCTGAATTCCACTTGATATGGGCTTCTTCGGCCTCCACACCGACAGTTTACTAACACGTCACCGTCGGAGTTTCGATCGTACTATTGGATCTTTTATTGTACCTGTAATTGCAGTTCACACTTAAGAGAATTTTGATTCCTAAAGAACTAGGGTTATCCCTCCGGTACATTGATTCTGATGTTAATCCTCCCTTTCTTACATTTAATTTCTCCGGTATGATGATTTCGCCTCTTTTGCAATTGATTCTGATTTCTTCGTCCCAGAGTTTCTACCTCCACTTATCAAATCTAATCCGTCACATTCTTCGTCGGCTTAGACAAAGAACAAAAGCTTGAAAGGCATAGGCAATCATGGATATTGAACACCATGGGATTTATTAAAGTTCAACCAGTTATGATTTATTGTTTTTGACGAGTGTTCTTGTTCTTGTCAAGGCTTGATGAACATAATCCAATTCCATGTCAGTATGTCTATTCACACAAGCATTATTTTAGGGAGAGAGGCGATTGTTTGTTCTACCAGATTGGGAAGTTTGTTCTACCAGACTGGGAAGGTTGTTTTGGATCTTGAGGATCGGATTTATAAACCTAATAGGCGATAGCCATGTCAGTTCTTAACCAAGGGATACAGACCATGCTAACCTTCCTGCTTCTTCTGGTTTTCAAAAAGACAATCACAATGCAACTGTTCATTTAAAGTTACAATAGTGCTCCTTTTGCCCTATCATCTTCTAGACCTCCTAAGCTTCAACCGGATATTCAGATGTTGCCACTTCCGGCATAATTTTTCCGGTACTCTCTAACCCAAAACCTAGTTTTTCCTTTAATTTAATTTATTATTATTTTTATTATTTTTTTATATATTTTAGTTTGATTTCTTTTTACATAAAAATATTTTTTATTTATAAAATAAGGTCATAGGTTATTGTTTTAAGTAATTGTAATAAATTATCGCTTAAATTTCTCCACTAAAATAGAGGTTTTGAGTTGGTATAGAAATAAATGTTTCAAATGTTTAAAAATGATTCCCATAATTTAGGAGTATGTTTATACTTTTTGTTCAATAGTAGAGTTATATCCATTAGTTACCTTTTCATCTCTTTTATTATCGTGGGCCTCATGTGACTGATAATTTTTTTGAATCTCTTTTTTTATTAGTATTGTTTTATCATTAGTGGGACCCATCTTTGGTAAAAATATAATTTTTAAAATTTAATAATTTCATATTTTTTAATATTTTTTTATACTATAATAAATTAGTTATTTTAATTCCTTGTTCATTATATGCCAACAGCTCATTTTTTTGTCTGTATTTACTTGAATTTTTTAAACATGTCTTAAATTTATATGTGTTTGTATTTTTATACATGTGAATGGAGTCTATTATATTTTTTTCTTTATTTGTTTGTTTATTTTTAATTATTTTTTCCTATTATTTTTTTATTCTTTAAATATAATTATTTATGCACTTTCTATTTTAAAAATTAAAATAAATAATTTGTTGTCTCTGTATAATGGAGTAGTAGCAACCTGGTAAGTAGTTTGGTTCATGCTAGTCATGATTTTGTGCCAAAAATATTGGGGGCC
>JAUEJK010385204.1:3517-15573 GCA_032274865.1 Eryngium alpinum
GCTCCCCCCCCCCCCCCCCGCCCACAGCAGAAGACAATGGCAATGAGAGTATTGATATGATAGTGGGCGGACATAATGAAGGGAATCCGGAGCCCGAGTCTTCCACCACTCACGTCTATGTTATTGGCCCAAGACCTGAGATATGCAACGTCATTACCTTCTCCGATGCAAACTATGAAGGTATTGACCCAGATCACAAAGAGGCCTTAGTAATCACCTTGTCCATGGATGGATATAAGGTTGAAAGGATGATGATTGACAATGGGGCATCCGTCAACATAATCTACAAGCATGCCCTAGATAGGATAACGGACATATCCCAAAAAATGGAGCCACCCGTGGAGTCATCGCTTTACGGATTCAGGCATTACTCAGTGCCAGTGTTGGGCACCATTCGCATTCCAGTGAAGTTTGGAATGGGAGACCAAGTGGTGTGACACATAATAACCTTCCGTAGGTGGGCGGAGCTTCCCCCTATAACATCGTGATCGGGCGACCAACACTTACATTAATAAGGGCTATCTCATATGTCCCTCATCTCAAGGTCAAGTTCCCCATCCCTCACGAAGTGGGCACTCTTAGGGCAAATCCAGAGATAGTCGTTCGATCCTACAAAGCTGCAGTGGCAATGGGGGAAACTTCACAGACCAACAGGCAAAAGGCCATAGCCAAGCAGAAGGCCGATACAGCTCCTATCCGCGCCTCTAAAAAGAGCAGCCAATCGCCAATTGCATCAGGCCCGGATAGAGAGGTAGTGGTAAGAAAAGAAGGCACGCCTCGAAGAGTAAGGGCAGTGCATGATGGTAAGTAATGCCATGCATCCGCCCCTTACAATCAACTCTTCCCCCGCGGATGCCTTAACGTCCTCCAAGGACATCTTGTCATCCCTCGCGGACGCCAATCAGTCCTCCGTAAACTCCACTTCATCCCCCGCAGACACCGTTTCCTTGGATGGGGTCTTGTTCCCTCGAAGGATCAAACCTTCCAATTCAGACCCAGAGCCCATTGAGCACTAATGACCGTCCGCAGTCAAAGAAATAGAAAAGATCGAGCTCATATCCAGGGACTCAGAAAAGACCATAAGTATTGGAACCGGGCTACAACATGCCCTCAAAGAAGAACTCATTCAGCTCTTCCACGACTATATGGATGTCTTTGCATGGTCCGCAGCAGACATGCTAGGCCTTGACAAATTCGTGGCCATCCATAGACTTGACATGGATCCCCTCTCCAAGCCCGTCAAGCAGAAGAGAAGGGTGTTCGCCCCTGAGATACAAGAGGCAATTACTGAAGAAGTTAATAAGCTCCTTGCCGCGAACATCATTTTTGAGATCAAGCATGCATAGTGGTTGGCCAACGCGGTGATGGTAAAAAAGACAAATGGGAAATGGTGGATCTGCGTGGACTACACGGACCTCAACAAAGCTTATCCCAAGGATTCCTATCCCCTATCTACCATCGACCAACTCATTGATACTACGTCCAACCATACAATGCTCAACTTCATGGATGCCTTCGTGGGGTACAACCAAGTGCCTATGAATCCGGATGACACCCCCAAGACTTCCTTCATCACCCACAGAGCTGTTTATGCTTACAAGTTCATGCCCTTTGGACTCATCAATATGGGAGCCACTTATTGAAGGCTTATGAACAAAATCTTCAAGTCACAGCTCGGACACAACATGGAGGTCTACGTGGATGATATGATCGTAAATCCCTCATCGATGAATCCCATATTGCCGATCTGAAGGAATGTTTTGATAACCTTCGCGCGGTTGGGATGAAGCTCAATCCGGTCAGGTGTACTTTTGGGCTTGGCACCGGAAAGTTCCTAGGGTTTCTGGTTAGGAACTGAGGGATAGAGGCTAACTCGGGCAAGATCAAGGCTGTCTTAGAAATGAAGGTGCCTCGGACGCAAAAGGATGTACAGAAGCTTACCAGACGATTGGCAGCCCTCTGCCCATTTATTTGAGCGTTGCCTTTCTTTCTTTGAAATTTTAAAGGGAGCTAAGAACTCTAAGTCTTTCCAATGGACGGATGAATGCCACAGGGAATTTGAAGAAATCAAGCACTACCTCATCTCCGCCCCCGTTCTCACAAAAGGCGCTCCCCGATGAGCCCCTCTTTATTTACCTCTCGGCCGGACCATTGGCGATCAGCGCAACACTTCTTCGAGAGGAGGATGGCCAGTAAAGACATGTATATTATGTAAGCCAAGTCCTCAAGGATGCGGAGACTAGATACCCCAACTTGGAGAAATTTGCCTTCGCCCTTTTCATGGTCAGCCGTAAGCTAAGGCATTAGTTCCAAGGAAGAGAGATCAAGGTGGTCACAGACCAACCCCTCAAGAAGATCGTCTATAAACCGGACATTTCTGGATGAATCGTGAATTGGGCTATGGAGCTTAGCCAATTTTAGCTAAATTATGTGCCGTGCATATCCATCAAGGCCCAAGCTTTGGCAGACTTCATTATGGAATGCACTTTTCCTGAGCCTTGCCCGCCCGTATAGACGGATACTCAGCCACTAGAATCCAAAGATATGCCATATATCCCCCATGATGCTCCCTCCATTGAGAAATTACCGGAATCTTGGCAACTCTATGTGGACGAATCGGCCACAACTGAGCTGAGTGGGCAGGGATTATATTGACAAGCCCCTATGACTTCACAATCCAGCAGACACTTCGATTCTGGTTCAAGGTCACAACAACCAATCCGAGTATAAAGCTCTCTTGGCTGGCCTCCGCCTCTCCAAAAGCCTAAAAGTGGAACACCTCCAAGTATACAGTGACTCACAGCTTGTTGTCCGCTAGCTGCAAGGAGAGTACATGGCCAATGATCCCATCATGATCCGCTATCAGAAGTTGGCCAATGGAACAATGACCGACTTCGTAACCCTCCGCCTACAACAACTGGATCGCATGGACAACATCATAGCTGACTCCCTCTCAAAGTTGGCCACCTCAGATTTAGAGAAGTTGGAGAGGGCGGTTTACGTGGAACACTTGGAGCATCTAAGCATTGAGGAGCATCTAAACATTGAGGAGCAACTCTAAGTGATGAATATCAACCAAGTGTCCGACTGGACGACACCCTATGTACGATACTTGACCAACGGGACTCTCACAACAGATCACAAGGAAGCTAAGTCCCTTAAGGAAAAATCAGCCAGATTCTACTACTTGGACGGAACCCTCTACCGCAAGGGCTTCCATGATCCGTTGCTCAAATGCATAGGGGCGGATGAGATCACACTATGCATGTCAGAGGTGCACGAACGGATGTGCGGAGACCACATGAATAGGAAGTCACTAGCACACAAAATCATCAGGCAAGGGTACTATTGGCCCACTCTTTTCAAGGATTGTATTGACTACGCCCGAAAGTGAAAGCAAGGCCAGTTCTACAGTAATGTGCCTAAGCAGGCTCCCATACCTCCGTCCTCAATCCTTTCACCAGTGCCTTTTTCCATGTGGGGATTGGACATCATGGGACCATTCCCCTTAGCACAAGGACGCCTAAAGTTTGTGATAGTAGCCATAGACAACATGACAAATTGGACGGAGGCCAAAGCAGTTATCAACATCACAAACCAAGACTGCAAGAAATTCTTCTATAACCAAGTGATACTTAGATTTGGGGTCCCTCTAGTCCTCATCTCTGATAATGGACCACAATTCATCAGCGGCCACTTCCAAGAGTTTTTGGTGGACTTCAATATTGAGCATCGGACTTTATTCGTGTTTCATCCACAGACAAACGGCCAAGTAGAGGTCCCAAATCGTAGCCTCGTCCGCGACATGGAAAAGAGGCTTTTCGATACAAAGGCTAAATAGGCGGAAGAGTTACCAAAGGTCCTATGGTCCTATAGAACTACTCCACGGACAACAACCAGATAAACCCCGTTCAAGCTTTGTTATGGCACGGAGGCAGTCATTCTCATAGAGATTAGTCCCCCTTCATTCCGGTTTATCAACTATGTGGAGGCCACAAACTCGGACGGATTGAGAACTAATCTAGAACTCCTAGACGAACTCCGTGACCAAACAGTCATTCGTATGGCTGCCTACAACCAAAAGACGGCAGCATTCTTTAGCAAGAAAGTAAAGCCAAGGCAATACTCAGAAGGTGATTTGGTCCTCAGGGCAACGGAAGTATCCGAGCATACCAACCAAGGAAAGTTATTTGCCAATCGGGAAAGTCCCTATAAAGTCACACGGGTCATACGTCCAAGAACATACAAACTCGAGCATATGGACGGCTCAGAAATCCCTAACATATGGCACAGACTCACACTCCGCAAATTCTACCACTAAGCTTCTTAATACTTATTCTCATTGTATATCTTTTGTGTCCATCTTGCCAATCTATAACTCATCATTACTTGATAGTTTGTAGTAAGCTATATAATTACTTTATAGATTTATTACAAGTTATCATAGGTCCACCCACCATGGATCAGGCCATTATTGGATCATATCCAAGTCTCAATTTTAACGTGGGGTTCGATGATGCTTCTTAAAATCAACAATCACAAACTCCTTGAGCTCGGACCAACAAGGTCTACCGCAGACGGCATAGGGACCAAGGCCCCTTAGTCCTACAAATATATATGAAGGGATACTCGTCACCCTAAGAAAGGTGTACGGACCCATGACATAAGGATTAACATAAGTCCAAGATCCAAGGATAAAAAATACGTGGATGAAGCAAATGGATCCACAGACATACAAATTAAAGGATCATTTATCACCTAATAAAGCACACAGATCCCCCTATCCATTCTAACACTTTAAATGAGTTGGTTTACATTATTAAGCCTTTGGCAACCTATCAAATGGCACGGATCAGCTAAGGTTGACGTCCATTCACTTTTTTACCACTCTAACACTTTAATTAAGTTGATTTACATTATTAAGCCTTTGGCAACCTATTGAACGGCACAGATCAACTAAGGCTGACGTCCGTTCACTTTTTTACCACTATAAAACATTAATTAAGTTGGTTCCAATTATTAAATATACGCGAACGCGCCATTTTAATCAGTTACACGGACAACATGCATAAGCATGTTTATACAAACAAAATGTAAAGCTAAGTGAACACTCATACGGGGAAGAAATAAAAATATTTCCATAAATAAATATTAAAATTACACAAGCACAACCGGACTCCCGGTATAAATCAGAATTATAGCAACAATGATTACAAGTCTTGAATGCGAAAAGGAAATTACATGGCCTCGAGCCCAGGCAAAAGCCTAATAAATCTACCTAAGACTGGCCAGCTCCGTCGTCCTTGTCCGTCTGGTTAGCATTAGCGGATTCCCCGTCTTCAGCTGCCTAGGGCAAATCCTCAGCATCCTCCTCGGAGTCAGATCCGTCACTGATTTCCTCGGACTCGGATTCAGACTCCTCAGGATAAAGTATCTCCATGGGAATCTCATAGGCGGATCCATCCATGCCTTCTGCTATTGGATCTGCTTCCGCTTCCTCTGCTTCCGCCTCCTCTGCTTTCGCCCCTGGCGCCTTTGCCAACTCAGCCTCAATGAACTTCTATAAAGAATGAGCTTCAGAAGAAAGGACGTTCCCCTCGCCCACAAATTTACTATAAGCTTCGAAACCCATCCCAAAGGATGGACCGACTTCCTAGTTGACAATGGCTTTGAAGGTTTTGGTGCGGATGAAGTTCTTGACAGTCTCATGATAGGCATTAGTAGAAATCAGCTCAGATATCTGCGCCTTCAAGTCTGCAATCTCTTTGTCCTTGGCGGACACCTCCCCTTAAGATTGTCTCTCTCATCATGGAGGGTGTCTACTGCAGAGTTAGCCACGTCCAGCAACAGTGCCTTTCCTGCCAACTCATCATTTGCCTTTTGCTCGGATCGCTAGGCGTTCTCCATAATTGACTTCATGAAGCCCAGCTGCTCCTCAACTATCCATTTAACGGCTTTGGCAAACTCAAGGTTGTGGTCAGATGACTCAATGCGAATGCGCTGGTCGCGCAATCTTTCAAGGCTGCCACACACCATGGAGATCATCTGCGCAAAAAAGATACAAAAACTTATTACACGAACATATAAGAATTGAAGACCCAAATAATTAAGGCGTGGACGAATCTTACCCTGCCAGCTTGGACTTTGAGAGTATGCTCAATCTCTCTATCCACCATTATAGAATAACTCGCCATGTCCTAAGGGATGGCAAAGGATTTACGACAATAAAATAGAATTTTTCCGTTGTCCTTTTCCGCTACCAGCCACCCCTCGTATGCACGGACGTCCAGAGAGCTCATATGCACGGACGTCCAGAGAGTAACGAGAGTCCTCGCCCGGACTGGGACCTGTCAGAGCATTAAGGCGCGGACGGACACTGACCTTCAGCACGCCTAGTGCTACCTCCTCCTCTTTTAGCTGGTAGGATTCCCAGTCCTGAGAGGCCAGCTGACTCCCTGAAGCAGCTGTAAGCTCATACCTGGATGAAACGGACGGAGGCTGAGGGTTGTACCCCTCCCCAATCACTTTCACTTCCGGATCCGCCTCACATTCTTTACCAACAGCATAAGGGTCCGGCTGCTCGATGTCCTCATCAACCAGTTTTCTACCATCTTTCTCTTTAAAGGGCTTCTTGGTCTTCTTTTTAGGGCTACTTACACTTTCTTGCCCACCGCTAGAAGGTGCCACCTCTGCGGACGCCCGCTTCTTTTTCCCTTTACCCGTCACCCCTTCAGTTTTGGATCCATCAATGCAACGGCTAGAGAGGGACTTGTGCATGGCTTTCTGATCCAACATATTGGGCCAAGAGTACCTTCTGTGGGAAACTGCAAGAAACAATGCTACAATTAGACGCACGAATGATAATAATAGACATACATAAAAAGGATATATATGCGCGAGTGAATAACATGCAAAACTTAAAGTAAAGAGATGGACACACGTGTCAACACTTACAGATATATTCATATAAGAAAGCCTTGTAGAATAAAATGTCTCCCGGCCAAAGCTCTCCGGATGGATTTGCAAACTCGAGGACTAATTGGAGCTCAGGAGCATCCAAATTAGCCGGTTGGGACTCAAACTTAATTTTCGTCGTCCGCCTTGGCAAATAGGCCAAGTCCCCTCCGCAGATGAATATGTACTCGAAATGCCAAGTGAGGAAGGAACTTGGCATCTTCATCCATCGCTCCCCAAACTTCGCGGACAAGTGCCAGAATATATTATAAATGCCCTCGTTAGGGGTCTTTGCGACCGAGTGTAAGGTCCAGAACAGTCTCGTGGTGGGCTCTATGCCCCTCTTCACGCAGCGAGCAATGAAGCCGGAAATCGACCTCATGCTATTGGGAGCAACTTGGCAAAACGAGCACTTTAAGAAGTTCTTGGAGATGCAATAGGTGAACCTATGCATCGGTAGGCGGAAGCCCTGCCTGAAGAATTTTACTGGAATGGGAACCCAACCCCCGACTGGATGGTGGTATGGCCGCTCGTTCTAGGTCGGGTACTGCCATTCATACCCTTCTGGAATATTAAAGGCTCCCCGGACCACCGCCTCCACATCTTTGGCGAATCGACTGGGCTCAGACGCATAACTGAGACTGCCAAACGCCCGCCCGAATTTCTCGTTGTCATACACCTTGGCGATCTTTCCCTTCGCCTCAAGCTCCTCCTTATAAGACTTAAAGTATAAGTCCCAGATCTCTTCAAAGTTTCTTTGGGCGGGTTTAATGATGTTAGCATTCCAGACATCTCATCCGTCAATATCTACATGCCAGGACGGTTACCAGTTCCCTTAGCAAGCTTCTTTACTGCGTCCCTCCACCTTAGGGCAGGTTGCGGGGCCGGCGGAACTTCTACTGCTACAGGGATTTGCTCCGACAATATTTGCGGATTATGAATCAATACTCCCTCACCGTCTTCTCGAGCGGTGGAATCTGTATTCGACATCTTTATGGTGCTAGTATTCCTAACGAGGGATCAGCTCTAGTTAAGGGACGTCCTTGACTATTGTGCGGATTACCCCTCTTGGCAAAGATATAGTCCACGCCAAAGCGCGGAAACTTGAAGAAATAAAATAAGGTAGTCAGTTATCAACATGCGAGAACAAAAAGTCATTATACCCAAGATAATTTAAGAACAAAGAATATTATGGCACGCTCGAGACAACTGACACCACTGAGTGTACGCGCAGACGCATCCGGGCATCGGCAAACCTACCCACAAACTGTCCACCCGTGTGGCCAATGTGTCCAACACAAGGATGTGTCACACACGGATATCCTATCCTACAGTCAAGTACTTAACAACCACAACGAACTACAACGCGCGGACAAGTACTTACCATCATGGTACAACGCACTGACCTATACCCACGGACGGGCGTAATGCCTAGTCAACCGCTAAAACCTAAGTATTTCTAACTCCAAGGGAGGTTGCACAGATAAGAAGAGTTACCGCGCGGACTTGAAGATGCAACGCGCGGATAAGAATTCCATCGTCGTCGACCCGTTGTAAACCCAGATTCCGGTGCCGGACACCCAATTTTCTCCGGCGCCGATGACAAAAAGTGCCCAAAAACAGTCAAAAGTTATAAACAAAATGTACCAATACACTCGCAAACACACATACATAAATTTTCTAACCATAATTCGAGCAAAAACATAACAAAGCATGCCAAAATCCCATAAAACTGAAACCCCAAAAACCCACTTTTCTCAAAATTAAAAACACAAAAATCTGACATTTTATAAACTTACTTGGAAAACGAATAGTAGATTATTGATCTACAGAGCAAGGCGAGCACGAATCTGTGCTCAAAATCAAATTTCCAAAACCTTTAAAAATCGCCTGAAATTGCCTTTTGTGCTTCTGGTTTTCGAAAGTGAAGAACAAAGGGAATGGGGGGAGTTTTGTAAACCCCCCCCCCCCCAATAATTACCAGCCAATCACAGAGCGCCATATGTCTAATCGGGGCAACCCTTGGTACCGCGCGCACGTGCGACCCAACACCCACACGCGCGACTCTTCACCTACCCACCATCCGTGCCCCACCCCTCGTGCTACCTTGTATCCGTGCGTGCATCGCATCCCTAGTCAATGATTTATCTGAACGCACCTAAACCTAGCGCACGGATGCTCACTAGTTTTGGGGAGCACCAACAAAAACACGTAAGTGTTCAAGCCATCACCTAAACCTAGCGCACGTCCGTGCACTAGTTTTACGGGGCACCAACAAAAACACGCAAGTGTTCAAGCCATCACCTAAACCCAGCACACGGACACTCACGTCCGTGCACTAGTTTTGGGGGGACACCAATAAAAACACGCAAGTGTTTAAGCCATCACTTAAACCTAGCACACCGACGCTCACGTCCGCGCAATAGTTTTGGGGGGCACCAACAAAAAGACGCAAGTGTTAAAGCACTCATATCTCTCCTCCCCCATCCCACTAAAAGTGGAATAAGGGAGTGGGGGGCAAATGATATGCCCAGTCCAGTAAGGGCCCAAATTCAACACTCCGCTCAAGTCCATGACCTTAAGCCCAAATAGGGACATGAATCATTGTATTGGGCTAAGGCAGTATGAGCCCAACTCATCTCATGGGTCAGGACAATAAGACCATTTGTGCAAACAACTACCATCCGCGCGGACCCGCGGATAAGCGTTTGGCGCACAGATGGACATCTCCGCGCGGACAACCAATTCAAGGCACTCGGACGCGCGGATGAACCTTTACACTCACGGACACCTATTAACGGATCGAGCAACTACGCGAATGGAAGCAACTATCAAGGTCACGTTCCCCGCACGTCGCTCTTGTCAACATCACCCACGTGGGAGGCACGTACCGTCACGTGCCACACACATGGGCAAGTATCTATATATATCCATTCACCTCCAACGATGAAGAGGTTACAAACTGGACTACTGTTCACTCGATAATCGCTGCCTTCTCTCTACTTTCTCTCTATAGATTTTCCACCGGAGTTCTCATCCTCTCGCTGGAGGTGTCCCAGAGCCGGCAAGGCTTCGCGTGACATTGTTTTGCAGGTCTAAAGACCCATACCCGGATCCAAGGCGACCCGCGGACCAGAAAGTAGACTTCATCATGTTTGAGCGTAATCAACTACGACATCGTAAAATTGGTATCATTATGGTTATTTTAAAAGGAATTGGCTAATAAATTTTTACATATAAAAATAATTAAGTTATCGTTTAATTTTTATATCCAACTTATAAATTAAAATAAATCTCAAATTAACTAATGAATTTTATTTATATAAAAATAATTAAACTATTTACCTAAATTTTATATAGGCTTATAAGTTTTGCTTGTTCATATTGAAAATAATTAAATTATTTATTTAAGTTTATTTTGTCGAAATAAATTTTAAATTGATTGCTATTTCGGTTTAAACTGAGTATGTGACTTATATACAGATCCAATGAATAAACACTACAAAAAAACGGCTATTTCCGACGGACAACTTCCGACGGATACAAATTTTATGATAAATTTTCGACGGAAGAATAATTCTGTCGGAAATTAATCAAAGAACAACGGTCAAACATTTACTTTCCGACGGATATCAAAATCCGTCACAAAGTTCTTTTCAACTCTAATTTTAAAATCCGGTCAAAACAGCTGACTCGGAACTTCCGAAGGATATACTATGGACGTCAGAAATTAAAAATTAAAAAAATCATTTTTTTATTGCACAAGAATGCTGACATGGACTTTCCGACAGAAACTGAATAGCTGTCGGAATTTGTAGGGAACTTCCGACGGATTTTCCTCTTTCGTCGGAAATTAGTTTGAGGTTTAGGGGTTGAGGGTTAGGGTACATATAGGACTTGATAAATATTAATAATATTAATATTTAAATATTAGTTTATATTAAAATTAAACTAATAATAATAGAAAACAAATAATTTGTAACTTTAAAATTTAAAAATTAAAATTTTAGAATAATTATTTATAATTTCTCAAAAGCATTAATCAAAGTGTATTGTATTGAGTAAGTACGTGAATTGAGTTTATGGAAGTACAATCTTTTTTAGTTATTATTATATTATAAAAATATAAAAAAATATTTACGTATATAATTAGATAATAAGGTTCAATAAATGTATTAATATAATAAAAAATAATTTTTATTAGGCCTACAAAAATTTATATTAAAAATTTTAAAGTTACTTCCGACGGATTGTCCGATGTGGTCGGAAGTTATTTTCATGAAAATTTGAAATTCGTGGTAAATGAAATTTATGTTTTGGGAAAATTTAAAATACGCGCCTTAATTTCCGATGATATTGTTATGTTCTGTCGGAAGTAGTTTTATTATATTTTTTACATATTACAGAAAAGCACAGAGACGACGTCGTTTTCTTTCCTAGGTCCTCAACTACAACACTCAGCGTTTTTTCCATCAGTTCAGTCTCTCCCCAATTTATCTCTCCCGATTTCTCTCAAATCCCTCTTTCTATCCAAAATTTCGATTATTAATTTCTGTCCAGATTTCGATTGTTACCAGTTTAGGAGATTTTCCACTACTCGCAATGCTTCAAAAGAAAAGTTCGAATCCAAGAAATTCATGGCGGAAGGGGATCTGCATAGGTGGATCAAACACATCACAGAAAACGATGATCAAGTGCCACCCGTTGCTGATTTGAAGGTAATTTTAAAATTATATATATGATTTTAGCTTTCAGACCAGATTTGATCCTTTAATGTGCATATATATATATATATATATATATATATAATTGCATAAATATGTTTTATCTGATTTCAAGTTTAATTGTTGTTTTGAATCGGGGGAAGTATGTTTAGTAGTAGCTTGGGAAGTATGTTCAGTAGTAGCTTCTAATTTTCTTTTTCCAATAGGCACAGCTCATTGGTGATGTTGATAGACAAGATTATGAAGATGCTGCTAGACTTAAGATGGAACTCACAGCAGCCACCAAGAATGATACTGTTGGAGACTTAAGATGGAACTCACAGCAGCCACCAAGAATGATACTGTTGGCAGGGTGATGTCTGATTTAAATGTAGGACA
>JAUEJK010386294.1:0-15572 GCA_032274865.1 Eryngium alpinum
GCTCCCCACCCCCCTCAATACAAATCTACACAACTTTTTGCTAATTTTTCTGAATTTGAAACTTGTCAAAACAAAATTTGAAGAACAGTAATGAATAGATGAAGAACAGTTTAAAAGGAAAACACTAACAAATTATCAAAGTTAATTCTCATTGAACTTTGAAAGTTTTCTGGGTTTCCAAAATAAAGATATGAACAACTTTACTTTGGCTACAATCTGAAATCTCAGCTACAATAGTTTTTAGAAAGCTACACAAAAACTCTCTGAATAATCCTCACACTATTACAGAGCTTCTCTCTTTCTAAAAGCTTAGTAAACAAGAAAGATACAAGGTTGTACATATACAAAGAAAAGTTATTGTTGAATATCCCTAGCCATGTGCTCTGCATGCTCTCTTGTCTCCCACATTTGGCTGCTAGTGAGGACCACATGATTTGATTAGGAGACAGTAAAAAAGTCCTTTCCTTATTCTGCAAAATATCACCACATGCCTTTCTTTCTGGTCCACTTTATTTTCTCCACAAAGTTGTATCCCAACAACAACTTTTGGCTTCTTGTCCAAGCTGTAATTGCCACCTGGAATCCAGTTGAGTTTTCCCCTGATGTTGATTTCCCACTAAGGCAAACTTCCACTGGTTCTAATTATCCCTGGATGGCAACTTCCACTGACTTTGGTTTTCCACTGCTCTTGGAATTTCCACTGCTTTTGGATTTCCACTGATCTTGGATTTTCCACTGCCAGTACTAGCTTGGCTTTCTTTGAGCTTTCTAACACTTTTATACCCTTCAGGCTTGACTTGTAGCAAGATTTGACTCTTAAAAATGATATTCAAACAACTAAACAATACAACTTGACATTGGCAACTATTGAGATTACCAAGTCACTTATTAAATGTGCTATGCAAATTCTATACAAGTATTAGCACTTATTCTCCTAATTATTTTGATATCATCATTATTTATAGACAGCAATGGCAATACCTAACAATCTCCCCCTATTTGTGAATTATCAATTTGATAATCATAAATTCTGATTTGATTGCTGATGATGATGTCAAAACCAATAAAACAAAAAAAATGCAATTTTCTGTACATATATAAATTTCAAAAGAAAACTGTACAAAGATTTAGAAGAAGTGTATTTACAAGATGAACTTACAGTTAATGAGAAAAGTGTATTATCACTTAGATCTCATGAGCAAGTAGATTAACTGTGACAATTGAAACAAAGCCTTTGCCTCCAGTTCCATAGTCTTCCCTGCTATCATATCCAACTCCTAAATGTTCATCAAAGCCTCCAACTTCAATACCAAAAGTCTCCATTTCCTTTCCTTCAGTTGTCCTTTTGAATTGCCTTTCAATGTAAGACTTGATGGTTCGAAACTCCTTCAGCATTCTGAATTTCTTTATATACTTTCTCCATCTTTTCTGGGAACATCAGCATTTGCTGCCATGAGACACTATGCCCCTTGCCATTTTCGTAATAATCAACTACATTTAGATTAGGATTGTACTTTGGAAACATTGCAACCAAAGAAGGATATTGGCAAGTTTCAAAGTATTTATCTGGAGGATTTATCCCCTGAGCAGTTTCCCTTTTAATTAATTCCTTCGCAATAAAATCTCTTACCCTCAGAACTTGTTCATTTTTATGATCTTTAATCTGCTCCAAGATGTACTACAGTTCTGGTAGAGGTAGCCACTCAATCTCTCTGAAAGAGACTTTCTGCTCTTTACCTTCCTCATCAATGTAGAAGAATTTCAGAGGCTCTCTATGAGCATGAAATATGTCAACCTTATCATTAATGACTCTCTGAAGATGCTCCACCCTTCCATACAAGCTTCTGCCCAAGGAGGACTTAGAAATCTTATGCTTGATGCTGTTCATCTGAAGTCCATCCATGCAGCTAAAGAATTCCCAAGTTATAACTCTATTCTTTTCATGCCTTCTTGAAAATCTTATACTTATTTCCTCCTGCTTTCTGCTATTGACCAGAACTTGAATTTCAACAATCTTGTTCAAGAACTGTTCAAATTCTTTTAACTTAATCATGATTTACTTGGCCAGAGACAACTTTGGATCCTCTTGGCTCACTACTTGGAAGCACATTTATAACAAATGTGGGATGAACTTCCTTCTAGAGCTTTCTTCGATGCTTGTAGGTTGGCCTATATCTGTAAGTTGTATCACCAGAAGGAATCACTTCAGGTGCTTCCTTGGCTTCACTTGATTTCTTTTGCTCAGTTGAGGACTTAGAATATTCTTGAGCTTGCATAGTTTGAGCAATTTGTTGACTTGGAGCACCACTAGAAGGAGGAGGAGGAGGTGGACCTGAAGGTTTCACTGGAGATTTACAAGAATCTTTAATCTTTATCCCAGAAGATTTCTTCTCTTCAACTTCCTTCTTGGAGATAGATTTTTCCATTGCCTTAGGTTTTTCCACTGATTTCTGCTTTTGCTTTCCTTTATCCCCTGCTCATTCCTTATCCCCTGCTTTCTCTTCTACTTCTTTAACTTCTTTCTTTTCTATTTTAATTTCTTTGAGAATATTATCCTGAGATTTCAAAGAGGCTTGAATCACAGCTTCATGATCTTCTTCTTTCTTTCCTCTTTTTCCTTTTCCTCCAGGTTTCTTCTTTACCATTCCATCAATTTTTCTACTAATTTTGCAATTAAAGCTTGACTTTTCTTTAAGCTATACTCTTCTTTCGGTTCAGCTGTCATATTCTGCATCAAGATAAAATCATCAATCATTTCCTATTCTTGCTTTGTCAACTTTGTGTAATCAAAGTCCCCACTAGCAATTTCAGCTCCAGTAATCCTTTTCCTTTCAACAACTTCCCTTTGATTTGCCAGCACTAAAGCATTTTCTGCATTCACATTCTTATCTTCCACTGCACATTCAATTGGAGCTGGAGAAGTAACTCTAGAGACTTCCCTTGACCCAGAGTTGGAAGCTCTATCTCCCTCAATCTTGGTTACTCCTCCAAAGTGAGTGAACACAGCATTGGGAACTTCAGTGGTAGGAGGCAATGGAGAAATGGTTATCAATGGAGCAACAGATAAAGTACCACTTCTATCCCCCTTTTTGGCATCAACATCAGCCTTCAAGAGAGAAAGAATGGTGTTAAGAGATTCAGAGATTTTTTTTTGATATAGGTGGTGATCCGCTCACTGACGACTAATCCACCTTCGAGCTTTGTCAGGTCCCTTTCGGGGGGAGGCTCTCCCTACCAACAGTTACTCCATTCACAAGGCTTGTAATTCACCCGTTCACAGGCACACATCACGCAGGGATTCGAACTCAAGACCTTGCTTACGGTGGTCCAGACCCTTTCCCACTGGGCCAAACTGTTGGTGGTGAGATTCAGAGATTTTTGCATTGCTCTTTTGAACTTTGGCATCTAAGGAAGAAGATGTCTTCTCAGTTTTCTCTGCTGCTTTCAAGATGTTAAGACTGGTTTTCTTGTGCACCATAGCAGTCACATGAGTCTCAACAAATTGTAGCTTTTTCTCCACAGAATGCTTAAGCTTTTTCATTTCCACATCCGTTGTTGTCACAGTCATGTATTGAGACCTTAAGACTTTGCCAACTCCTTGATCATCTGTCTTCTTTATTTCCCTCCTTAGCTCCTTGCTCAATGTGACAAGATTGGTTGGCTGATAACATTGAGTGTAGTAGAAAGGAAAATTTTTCTTTGGATCCTCAGAATCAAAGCTATCTACACTCCTGTTAAAAGCAGTATCTTCATCATGCACATTGGATTCTTCTTCATGTAGTTGAGAGATAAGATCAGCCATTGAAGACTCAGAAGATATTTTCCCCTGAAGTTCCTTAGCAGGGGAAGTAGAAGAGTCATGGGAAAATTCTTACTGAATTTCCAATGCTATATTAAGGACTATTTCTTGATCACCCCCTCCCACACTCTGATTTTCTTTGTGGATCTCATCCATACTCACTCTTCTTTCTTTTTCTTGACCTTCTAAGGTCTCACACTCCCCAAGCTCACTAGAGCTTCTAAGCCATTTCTCACTCTCACTTTCTTTTGCCATGACACTCTCAAGAGTTTTGTCATGCATCTCTCCCTTCATTTTTCTCACATCCTCACTGTTTGTTATCCTAAGAGGGCTCCTAGTTTGTAAGGGCGGCACTTGATAAGCTAGTCCCATCAAGGAATCTACCACATGCAAATCTGTGGGAGAAACTGGGCCAAGTGCAATATGTCCCAAGGGCAAAAGAGAAGTTCTTTGGGAGGTTATTAAATTTAGACTGGCACTTTCTTCCCTTGACACATTAGAAATGTCCTCCAAAGGATGAGGAATTTCTGTGACCTGTTTCTCAGAGGGATCCACAATAGTTTGATCTTTAGAAGGAGATATTGTCATGAAATTAGAAGGATCTATAACCATTGTGTCATGTCCAATTGGATCCTCAGTAGTTAATGAAATCTGAGGATTTGATGTTAATGGGCCTGGTGTTTTCTCCATTACATCTGAAGAGAGAGTTTGAAAATTGAAAGTAGGAATTAGAGAATCAGTAGATGGGCGGGGCTGAATCACAGATTGATGTGGAGGTGATTCATCAATAACTGTAGCGTGTATTCTTTCATGTGCATCACTTAGAACTACAATCTTGGGATCCACTGATGGTGTTTCCAGTGAATCCTTGGCCAGTGCTTGTGTGTCCTCACTCAAGTGTGTCCTGGCCTTAGGACTATTTTCAATAACTATATCTTGTTGAGAAGATATAGTTAGGGATTTGCTTTTGGCCTTTTTACCTACCAGACCCTTTTGGGAGGGTTTAGCAGAAGCTAGTTTAGGGTTCCCCTCATGTGCTTTCCCCTTCAACTTCTTTCCCTTATTTCTCCTGTGCACACTCTCCACTTCCTCACCACCCTCTGATAATATGGTGTCAATCACTTCATCTATAAGTATTTTGGAACATCTTGTCTTAGTGAGAGCACGAGGCTTGGCTTTAGATCTGATTAAATTAATGAGTGGTGCATTAGTGGAAGGATTTCAGTGGGTAGGAACTCTTATCCTAGATGTTACCAGAGCCATATGGTAGGGAAGCTCATATGGAGTTTTAACTTGACAATATTTCACTATGTGAGTGAACAATCTTAGCCCTTGCTTGTAAGAAACGATGGTAAGCTCCTCTCTATTTGCATTTGTGATTGCAGGTACATCCAAATTTACACATTGCTTTTGAATTAACAGAGTTAAAAATCTAGCAAAGTAAATTTCATGCTTCTTATTATTCTTTGGTCCTAATTTTTCAACCAATTCAGCAAAGATCATTTCTCCAACGTTAAACCTCAGATTCCTAATCATGGCATAGGCAATCCTGAAAGAAAATGAAGTAATGACTTTAAAATTCGAACATTTACCAGAAAATACCCTAGTAATTGTACCAAAGAGATATGATAACTCCTTCTTGCAGTTCACTCTTTTCAAATCCTTGAATTTTAACTCTTTAGTAATATCACATTCGTATCCTTCTTTAATAACAAAGGCAATCAAATCACTATTACTAGGATTTTCAGCACTGAAATTATCATTGGGCAAATTTAGAGCATCATTAATTAAAGCAGGTTACACTCTTGACCTTGCAGAGAGAAATTGATTCCAACAATTTCGACTCCATTTTCTCTAATCTAATAATCAGCACTAGTCCAAGCTTCGAGCAATACTGATTTGTAGATAACTGGGTCTTCAAAGATTGCGGTAGCATACTCAGAGTTGAGAAGAAACTCCATCAGTGGATGGAAACACTTGTCGACCTTGCTCAAATCGGAATACCCAACAAAATTGTTGGTAGAGACGAAGAAAACACCATCAACCCTTTGAATTTCTTTAGGAGCCATTGATTTCTGTAAGCACTTAAAGAAAACTAGGTTTTTGCAGTTGAAGATTTGAGAGTAATTTTGCAAAGATTAGCGTAAGGGGAAAAATGAAATGAAATTGAATATATAATCCCCTGAAGTTTAAATCTGAACCGTTAAGTGATTTTTGGCGGTTAAGTACACATTTACCCTTTTGATAACGATCCCCTGAAGTTTAACCACGTCTGGGGATAATTTATCTGAGGATAAATTTTAGCTAAATCAGTGGAAAAACCTATTAGATGAAAAATAACTCTTAAGTGATCCAATACTGAATGATTTTGTCATGTATAAGATAACTTGGAATTATTGGACTTCTAAGTTGATTTTTAACACATAAGCTTAGAAATTTCAAATACATAATGAATTTTATTTAGATATTAACATGATAACCGTTTTCTACTGATGTGAGAGATTAGGGGAAAACAGTATTATCCCATTCCGTATTTAAAATTTCTAAACAAAACTTTCTAGCTAAAGATCAAAACAGACTGAATTAAACACTTTAAGAAACATTGATTTCATCCATTTTCAACCATAAGAACATCATGAAGCATTAAACAATTAAAATTCTTATACAATCAATTTGATAAACTAAAAAAATTAAGAACTCAAATTGATCATAACCAACTCTCCAACTAACTTGGTAAAGGTAGCTTCATCTAGAGGCTTGGTGAAGATATCTGCAATATGTTCATTAGTGGGAACAAAATGCAGTTCTATGTTACCATTTAGCACATGCTCTCTAATAAAATGGTACCTTATATCAACGTACTTAGTTATGGAGTGATGAACTGGATTTTCAGCAATGACAATGGCACTTGTATTGTCACACATGATTGGAATAACTTTGAGATTGAAATCATAATCAAGTAATTGATTTTTCATCCACAAGACTTGGGCACAGCAACTCCCAGCAGCAATATATTCTGCTTCAGCAGTGGAAGTTGAAATTGAATGTTGCTTCTTGCTGAACCATAAGACAAGCCTTCCACCTAGAATCTGACATCTGCCTGAAGTGCTTTTCCTATCAATTTTACAACCCCCAAAGTCTACATATGAATAACCAACCAATTCAAATCCTGTGTCCTTTGGTTACCACAAAGAAAAGTACAAAGTCCCCTTCACAAATCTCAAAATCCTCTTGGCTGCAATATGATGAGACTCCTTAGGATTGGCTTGATATCTAGCACATAAACAGGTTGCAAACATGATGTCTGGCCTGCTTGTTGTAAGATATAAGAGAGAGCCAATTAACCTCCTATATTCCTTAGGATCCACATTTTTTCCATCTTTATCAAGATCAATCTTCATAGCAGTTGACATGGGAGTCTTAGCAATCTTGCAATCCATTATATCAAATTTTTTCAATAATTCCTTTGCATATTTTATAGATGAATGAAAATCCCATTTGAAGTCTGTTTAATCTGCAATCCCAGCAAATAGGATAACTCACCCATCATACTCATTTCAAACTTGCTTTGCATGAGTTTAGAAAACTTTTCACAGAGCTTATCATTAGTGGAACCAAAGATTATATCATCAACATAGATTTGCACCAAGATGAGGTTCCCCTGATGTTTTTTATGAAACAAAGTCTTGTCAACAAAACATCTTGTGAACTTGTTTTCAATTAAGAACTTGGCCAATGTATCATACCAAGCTCTAGGAGCTTGCTTCGGACCATACAGTGCCTTATCCAATTTGAAAACATGACTTGATAACTTTGCATTTTCAAAACTCGGTGGCTGTTACACATATACTTCCTCTTCCAACTTTCCATTTAAGAAAGCATTTTTGACATCCATTTGAAAAGCCTTAAAGTTGGAATGTGCAGCATAAGCTAAGAAGATCCTTGTTGCTTCTAACCTTGCAACTGGTGCAAAGGTTTCATCAAAATCAATACCCTCTTCTTGAGGATATCCCTTGGCTACCAGTCTTGCTTTGTTTGTTTTTTACTACCAATCCATTCTCATCTAGTTTATTCCTAAACACCCATTTTGTACCAATGATCACCCTTCCTTTTGGCCTGGGAACAAGCTTCCATACTCCATTTTTCTCAAACCGGTTCAATTCTTCTTGCATGGCAAAGATCCAGTCTAAATCTTGAAGAGCATCCTCCACCTTCTTGGGCTCCATTTGAGATAAGAAGCATGAATAAAGACATTCATTCACAGTTGCACTCATAGTTTGCACTCTTGATCTTGGATCTCCAATAATCAAATTTCTAGGATGATCCCTTGACCATTTACTTCTTCCTTGATTTGATTATCTCCTTGAATTGATAGAAGCTCCCCCTTGATTACTGCTATCACCTTCATCATTTTCTCCCCCTTGGTTATTACTCCCAAAAGTTTGAGAATTTTTCAATGAATTATCTTCTAGCGAAGTTCCATTTTCCACTGAAGCTCCATTTTCCACTGAAGCTTCATTTTCCACTGAAGCATCTTCATGATTTTCAACAACATTTTGGATGACTGGAACTTCACCTTCTTTATCAGAATCTTCCCAAAACTCATTTTCAAACTTTAGTTCTTCATAAAATCCATCATCTTGGAGACCAGTAAGTGTGGAATCCTCAAATGAAACATGAATTGATTCTATAACAATTTGAAGTCTGAATATATAAACTCTGAAAGCTTTTGAAGATAAAGAATATCCAAGGAAGATTCTTTCACCAGCTTTTGGATCAAATTTCCCAATCCTCTCACCAAAATTCCTCAGTATAAAGCACTTGCATCCAAACACATGAAAGAAATTTATGTTTGGTTTCCTTCCATTCATCACTTCATAAGGAGTTTTCCCTTGAGATTTGGTAATTAATGACATGTTTTGAGTAAAACAAGCAGTCATAATTGCCTCTGCCCAGAAATAGGTTGGAAGCTTTGTTTCATTCAACATAGTCCTTGTAGCTTCAGTTAATGTCCTATTTTTCCTTTCAACCACCCCATTTTGTTAAGGAGTTCTAGAAGCAGAAAACTCTTACTTGATTTCTTTACTTGCACAGAAGTCATTCACAACAGAATTCTTAAACTCAGTTCCATTGTCACTCCTTATTCTTTTGACATTCCACCTAGATTTAGTTTGAACTTGATTAACATGATTAATAATTTGCTTTGCAACTTTATCCTTGGAGTGTTCAAACTTAACCCAAGTGTACTTTGAGAAATCATCCACCATCGCCATATAAAACCTTTTCTTAGCAATTGACATGACATTCACATGTCCAAAAAGATCCATATGAATAAGTTCAAATGGTTGCACAACTTTTCAACCTTCCTTAGAATGAAATGAGGATTTCTTGAACTTTCCAAGCTGACAAGATGAACATAATCCTTCTTGAGAGAATTCCAACTGTGGTAATCCAGAAACTAGCTCCCTTTTGACAAGACTATTCATAGTCTTGAAATTAAGATGAGACAACCTCTTATGCTACCAAGACTCCTCAATTACTAAATAAGCATGCATCCATCCTTGCAGAAGAGAAATCGGCTACATAAATGTTGCATTTTCTTGATCCTCTCATAATTTACTTATTTGTACCCTGATCCTTGATTACAAATTCTCCTCTTGAAAAACTGACATCAAAACCATTATCTTCAAGTTAACTAACACTTAGAAGATTATGCTTCAAGCCATCAACAAGAGCTATATCCTCAAATAAAATCTTTCCATTTGCTATAGAACCATAACCCAGAGTAAAACCCTTGCTATCATCACCAATAGAAATAACTGGACCTTCTTTTTCAACAAAATCCATAAGCAAAGATTTATCCCCTGTCATATGCCTTGAGCAACCACTATCAAGAATCCACAGTTGGTTGCTCTTGGCCTTCACCTGCATCAAGGATTAAGTTTTCTTAGGCAGCCAACATGACTTGGATACCTTAGAATTAACTACAGTTCTTGATAGTTTGACATTGACAATATCAGGGGAAATTACATTATCAGGGGAAATAGTGTTATCAGTGGAAATCTTAGCATGCCTAACATTTTTAGATTTCTTAAAACTCATTTCCTTTTTAACTGAAGTTTTATCAATGGATTTATGAATATACCCTTCATAATCCTTTTCAAGTCTTGGATACTTGCTGCAATTAAAGGATATATGATTTGTATTTTCACAATTCCAACAAGCTTTTCTACAAGGTCTAGAACTGAATGGAGAGAGTTTATCTTTTCCATTCTTGTTCTTTTTGCTTTTAAAATTATGACTTGTTTCGCTAGATTTAGGAGAAATGACAATATCTGTTATGAGTGTGTCATTACTTGAGCAAGATCCTTCTGAAAATACTGAATCACCTTCAACCTTTTTATAATAACCAAAAGGCCTATCTTCACAGTCATCACATTTTTCTTTTCCTTTTGAAATAGGTTTTGGAATGACTTTTGTTAGTATAGGATCTTGTTCAAATTTTGACACACAAAATACTTCAGATATCTTAGGATAAGTACCTTTAACATTATTTGCCTTTTCTCCTAAACTAGAATTTTCAACCACAATTTTTTTGAAACCAAGACCATTTTTCCTAGACTTAAACTTATTCCTTGTTGTGATTAATTACAACTCTTGATGAGTTTAACCAATCACTGGTGATTATTTTTTCTTTATCATACATGTCTTTAAACCATTCTTCTCTCTTCCTAGTGCATTGTGGTTCATTTTCTAAGAAGACAAGCTTTTATTCCAACACATGATAATCAATTAATTTGTCTTCTAACAAGCTATTAATTCCTGTGAAGTCTTCATTTAACTGTTGAACTCTTTCAGTTTCAGCTAAAGCACTTTTTAAGGTATTGTACAAATCATGAATCTCACATGACATTTCTTTAATTATAATTAGACAATCATTTTAGACATATCAGGGGAGATATCAAGTTGTACCTGAGAGTTGTAGTCATGTTGTTTAACAACGATTCTGCACTTAGATTTGTAGAGGGGTGAATACAAATCTATAAAACTTTTTCAACTTTTTCTGATTTTATCTTCAGAAGCAAAACTTAACAACTATGAACAAAATATGAAAGTGAAATAGTAAGAATCAAAACACCAGAAATATCAAAGTTAACTTTCATTAAACTTCGAAGGTTTTCAAAATAAAGCTAGGAATAGTTTTACTTTGCTACAATCTGAAATCAAAACAATCTCAGCTACAATTTTGTTCTTAGAAAGCTACATAAACTCTCTGTAGATTACAGAGCTTCTTCTTTCTAAGAACTTAGCGAACAAGAAAGAAAAAATACAAGGCATTATATACAAAAGAAATCTGTTGCTAATTATCCACTGCTATGTGCAAGGCATGCTTCTTTGTCTCCTACTTTTGGCTGTATGTGTGGACCACTTTTCTGCACTAGGAGACAACAACCATTTCTTTTCCATATCAGGTTAAATTCCATCACATGCCTTTCTTTCTGGACCACATTTGATTCTCCACAAAGTTGTACTATTGTAACAACTTTTGGCTTCATTTTCAAGCTGTAAAGTGCCACCTTGGACCAGTTGAAATTTCCTCTGTTATTGTTGTTCCACTGAGGCAAACTTCCATTGCTTCCTTTTATCCATGGATGACAACTTCCACTGGCCTTAGTTTTCCACTGCTTTAAACTTCCACTGCTTTGGAGTATCCACTGCTCTTGGATTTTCCCCTGCCAGTTTCAGCTTGATTTTCTTTGAGCTTTCCAACACTTTTATACCCTTCAGGCTTGATTTGTAGCTAGATTAAACTCTTCACATTGATACTTAACCATCTAAACAATACAACTTGACATTGGCAACTATTGAGATTACCAAGTCTTTTATTAAATGTGCTATGTAAATTCTATACAAGTAAATCACTTATTTTCCTAACTGTTTTGATATCTCATCATTATGGATAGCAATGGCAATATCTAACAAGGGAGAATGGAGTCTCCCCGGTTGAAGTCTTTGCTGTAGTGCGGTAGGCCCATAGTACTTCTGGGAGTTCGTCTGCCCACATGCCTTTAGCTTTTTCTAACATTTTCTTAATAACTGAGACCACTGACTTGTTGGTAGACTCAGTTTGCCCGTTTGCTTGAGGATACCTTGGAGTTGAAAATGACAGCCTAATGCCCCATTCCTTGCAGAAATTTTAAAAGTCGTTGGAGATGAATTGCGAGCTATTATCGGTGACTATTTCCATTGGTATCCCAAATCTGCATATTATATTCTTCCATATGAAGCTTTTGACTTCGATGTCTCTGACCCTGGCGTAGGCTTCAGCCTTCACCCACTTGGTGAAGTAATATGTGACTGCAAGCATGAATACCCATTGGCCTGGGGCTATTGGCATCTTTCCCACTATGTCCATCCCCCACTTCATGAATGACCATGGTGTCATGGTAGAATGAAGTTTTTCCGATGGCATATGGGAGACTTGAGCGAACCTTTAGCATTTGTCACACCATTTGACGAAGTTGTAAGTATCCAGCCTCATGGTTGGCCAGTAGTACCCCATAGTTAGAGCTTCGTTGCACATGCTGCATAGACCAGAGTGATTGCCACACTCCCCATGATGTAGTTCCGTCATAACATACTTTGCTTCCTCTGGAGTTAGGCATCTAAGCAATGAACATGTGAAAGATCTCCTGTAGAGCCGTCCTCCATAGATGGTGAATCGAGCTACTTTGAATTTTACCTTTCTTGCTTTGTACTTGTCCTCAGGGAGGGTGCCATTTTGCAAATACTCTTGGATGGTAGCCATCCAAGTCCAACCACCAATGTTGTTGACAGATTCCGTAGTTTGCCTCACCGTAGGACTCTGCATGTTGGAGGTCGGATCTCCGTTGTAGTCTGCCCCTATCCATACTGCTGGCCATTGCATGAAGACTACATGTATGTTGATGTCTTTCTTTTGTTTGGATGGACGAACCGATGTTGAACAAGGCTTCTGCATGATCATTCTCAGTCATTGGGACCTGAGTGATGGTGAATAAGTTGAAGTGCTTTGCCCTGTCCTTAACTGCTTCCATATATGCTGTCATCCTTGAATCTTTGGCTTGGTAGACTCCACTTAATTGATTCACCACTAGTTGGGAGTCTGATATTACCTCTAAGTCTTTGACGTTGAGCTCTTTTGCCAAGTCCAGTCCAGCTATGAGCGCTTCGTACTCCGTTTCATTATTGGTAGCCCGGAAGTCACAGTTGACTGCCCTTTGAATAACTTCTCCTGTTGGTTTTATGAGTACTATGCCAAGTCCACTTCCTTTGCTGGTGCTGGACCCGTCAACGACCAACTTCCACTTTGAGCCTACATGTGTGTCGTCTGACCTCTGTAGGCAGAGTAATTCCTTGTTAGCTGAAGCTTGATCTTCCTTGGAAAAGTCTGCAATGAAGTCTGCGATGGCCTGAGACTTGATGGTTGTCCCTGGTTCATAACTTTATGTCATACTCGCTGAGCTCCACTGCCCATTTGGTCAGTCGACCTGACAACTCTGGCCTATGTAGGATACTTCTTAGCGGGTACTGAGTCCTCACGACGATGGGGTGACATTGGAAGTAAGGATGTAGCTTTCTCCCTGCCATTACAAGTGCTAAAGCTAGCTTTTCCAGTTGACTATACCTTGTTTCGGCATCCAAGAGTGACCTGGAGGCATAGTATACTGGATTCTGCTTTCCGTCTTCCTCTCGGACGAGGACCGCGCTTACTGCGGCTTGAGAGACTGCCAGATAGATGTAGAGTGGCTCCCCATCCTTTGGCTTGGCCATAAGGGGTGGGGGGAGAGATATGTTTTGAGTTCATCAAGTGCTTGCTGGCAATCATCAGTCCAAGTAAATCCGTCTTTTTGAGTTTGGAGAAGAAGAGCCTACAACGGTCGGACGACCTGGAAATGAACCTGCTTAGCGTTGCGATTCGTCCGTTAAACCGTTGGATGTCTGGATGGACCGTACTTGGTCCGGATCAGCTTCAATCCCCCTTTGAGTGACAATGTAGTCTAAGAACTTTCTAGCTGAGACTCCAAAGGAACACTTGGTGGGGTTCAGCTTCATGTTGTACTTCCTCAAAACTTCGAACGTTTGCCGGAAGTGATCCAAGTGGTCATGTGCTGCTAAAGATTTTACCAACATATCGTTGATGTAGACCTCCATGGTCTTTCCCAATTGCTTCTGAAACATTTTATTCACCAAATACTGGTAGGTTGCCCCAGTGTTCTTCAATCCAAATGGCATTACTTTGTAGCATAATATCCCTCTTTCTGTATGAAGGAGGTCTTCTCTTGGTTGTCCTGATGCATAAGGATCTGGTTGTACCCACTGAATGCATCCATGAAGCTAAGTAGCTGATGGCCCGCGGTAGCGTCCACCAGCGAATCAATGTGTGGTAGAGGTAATGAATCCTTAGGACATGCTTTGTTGAGGTCCGTGAAATCGATACAAACCCTTGGCTTTCCATTCTTCTTTTTCACTACCACCACATTAGCCAACCAATCTGAGTAGTTGACCTCCCTGACTAAACCATTGTCCAACAGCTTTTGGACCTCCTCATTGATAACCTTGTTGCGCTCTGGAGCGAACTTCCTTTTTTTTGTTTAACCGGTGGGTGGTCTGGATCTACATGTAACTGATGTGTAGTCACAGTAGGATCAATGCCTGTCATGTCCTTGTGAGACCAAGTGAAGCAGTCATGGTGCTCCTTGAGGAAGGCGACGAGCTTGAGCCCGAGCTCCTCAAATAGTTTGGCGCCCACTTGGACCTTATGATCTGGAAACTTATCACTGATGTTGACTTCATCCAAATCCTCCATTTTGGGTGCAGGGATGGTGTCGCTCGACTGTACATGGCAGACATGGTCGATTGGAAATTTCTTGAATGTAGACTGGTAGCACTCCCTGGAAATCTTAGAAGCTCCTTGGATCTCCCTCACCCCCCAAGGTGTGGGGAAGCGAATGACCTGATGGTAGGTTGAAGGTATTGCTCTCATGCCATGGATCCATGGTCGGCCGACAATGGCATTTTAGGACGATGGTGCATCAATTATAATGAACTTTGTGGGGAGGTTGACTCCTTTTGCATAGACAAATAGTGTTACTTCTCCAATCAAGTCCACATGCTCCCCACTGAAACCAACTAGCACGGTTGAAGTCCTGACAATGGTAGACTCATCAATTATCATAGCCTTCAATGAGTTCAAAAATATAATATTAGCGGAGCTACCACTATCCACCAGTATTCTCTTAGTGAGACAATTAAAAATTAACAGTGAAATGACAAGTGCATCGTGATGTGGATAAGTGACTCCCTCGTGATATCGTTCCATGAGTTCCTCATCTGAAAAGACAATGGTCTGTCCGGGGTAGGCAGGTAGGTTCCTTTTTGATTTTCCATCTGAGGACGAGACCTCCCTTGCATGCCGCTTGGCGGCGGAATAGGTAACTCCGCTGACATCTGATCCCCCACTGATAAAATGACAAGTCATTAGGTGCGGTGGCGGCTCAGGTGGTGGAACGACTGTGTCATCTGCCTTAGTTGCCTTGGTTACTGTTTCCTTCCCCTTGGAGGTTAGGAACTCTTTGAGGTGCCCCATCTTGAGTAGGTGAGCCACCTCCATCCTTAGCGCAATACAATCAGCCGTGGTATGGCCGTGATCTCCATGGAACTCACACCACTTGGTGGCGTCTCGCTTTTCGGCTGGCTTCTTGATTTTATCTGGCCATTTAACCTTATCCCC